>JAQGAA010003821.1:0-10323 GCA_034696425.1 Isotoma viridis
CAAACTAACGCTTATCATCTTTATTTAACCAAAAAACATATGAATTTCGCATGTACAAACTGCATATAAACGCATGAAGGGACGTGTACGGTAAATATTAAAATTTTTATTTTATTTTCAAAATGTCACAGGGGATGTCAGAGGTCAGATACTCTGAGCGTCAACAAGCAACAAAGAACTGATCAGGCTCTTTTTGACAGAATTCCTATGCAAGTCCAAGGGATTGGATAATAAAACGTCTTGACAAGTTTTTTCAAATTTTGATTCCAAACCGAAATTACTTGAAGATTTTTAAACTTACAAACAATATTATTGTTTCAAAATTTCAATTAAAAACAGCACAAGCCCTAAACCAGAAGTAAAACAACACAAATAAAAAATCCCAACCCATTTCCCATCCAAATTCAAAGCTTTCGGACTAAAATCCAAAGACTCCAATCCCATTCTATATTTCAACTCTGTATTCACCCATTCATAACTTTTATAATAAAACTTAAAATTCCACACTGATCAAGCCTCAAAAAGATTTCCTTAAGAAACCCAATAATACTCTGATATCCTCCTTGAAAAACCCATGCTAATTGATTCGCATCAATCTTCTCAGCTAAAACATGACAAAATCGATTGGGGTTTCTAACAGTAAAATTCAATACTTTATATCGAACTTGCAATCCAGCAGACAAAGGCAAAGCCAATTTTTCTTTAGTAAGTTTTTCCACTACGGCAAATTCATTCCTTGACTCTCCCAACCCTTCTGAACTATTGACATACGAAATCTCCCCTGAAGAATCCAAATCCCTTATTTCCTTAGAATTCCTCAAAGCCCCAACAATCTCAGACAAACCTTTCCTAACTGTAAAATTCCCATAATATGAATAAAGTTGATGATACAAAACATGTATTTTAAACCCATTTCTCAAAAGTTCCATTACATTCTTAAAGGTCAAAGGTGAACTTGGTGAAATAACTTGACTCGTAATAACTCCTTCATAAGCACATGACAAAATCACAAAACAAAAGCTTAAAAGCAAAGCAAACAAACCAATATTATTAATTGGAATCGATTGACGAAACAAAATAAAAATCATTGAAAAATATTCAAGTTTTTCTTTCTTCAAAATGTGTTTTAAAACTAAAGATGAAATAACACCAACTGATACAATTCCTATCCAACAATAAGTATCAAAAGGGGATAACCAAATGCTAAATAATGTTCCTTCTTTGCGTTTTAAAAATTCTTCACAGTAGATAAGCTCAGATTGGACATTTTGGGTTGCATGCATCACTAACTTTTTCATTGGCACCATCATTTGCACGTAATGGAAATCTGCTGAAATTGATTTGTGTAAGAGTTCAAAATCTAATAAATTAGTTTTGTCCATACTTCCATCATTTACCATAATTCCTTTTGGAGTGAAATTAAGCCAGTGTGCCATTTCCGCTACGATGTTAACATAAGGATAAAACGCTAATAGTCTTATGATAATTTGTGGACACAAGTGACAAAAGTAGTTGACACTTGTAACTTGACTATAGTCTTTGTTTGTTGTCAGCACAAATATTGTTTTGAAGTCCACAAGGTTCGTAAATTCTTGTAAAAGAGGACCGAATCGTTTCCAATTCCAATGTAAAAGCATCCAGGGTTTTTCTTCCCAAATGTTAAATATTATTTGGGGATATTTCGCAGGAGATTTTGGAACATTGTCAATCAACCAATTGCCATAAAGTTTCATTTTTAAATGAATTAAAATGTCAAAGTGTCCACTGAGTCTTAACACTTGGGAATTGTACGTTATAGGAATTGAAGGATGTTTTGTATAAATTAGGCTTTTTCTAGTTTTATAAGAAATTGTCCACGGATTGCTTCCTTGATTCTTACTTAAGAATAAATCAGGAGAAGTTAAATCAGAAAGAGCTTGATAGAAATTAAATGTGCAAGAGTTACAAATGTTTGATAAGTCGAATTTTAGCACTTTGGGATTTTTAATTAGTTCTGATGATAAGATAAAATTGGAGAGACAAAACAAATACAAGATATTAAGCACAAGTGGACAATTTCCTAAATTTGCCATTTTAATTAAAACATCCCTTGTAAAATGTTAAACGGAAACTGAATTGTTCATAAGAAATTCGTAACAGTACTTTGGAAGGAATTTCAGAAAAACCTTAAGGAAATACAAACTGCCTAATCCCAAACTTTTTCCATTCTAGTCCAGAATATGATTTTAATCATTAAGTAAAAAACAACTACTAAGTTTAATTACTAATAATTACTAAAAAATAAAAACAAGAGTTCGAAAACGACAGTTAAAATTAATTACAGCAAGTTTTTGTTAATTATGCACCTTCAACGATTATTTAATAGTTGATTAACTCTTTTGTGAACAATTTTCAATAATAATATTCCTTCGATTTTAATTTTCTGTTTAAAATTAGGCAACAAACTTTTATTCTTAAGTTTAAAGTATGAGCATCTTCTTTTTTAATTAGGAATAATTATTAGTATATAGATTATCCAAGAGTTATTTTTACGAATTATTTGAATTTTCCAGAGTTTAGAATTCTTTTGTTTATTATTTAGGTAATTAAAACCGTACCTCCTTCCATAAATAGTGTTTGTCCAACAGTTATTAGAAATCTATCCAAGTTATTTTCATGTTAAGTACAAGGAATGGAATAATATGGATTTATGAATTCATCGATTGAAAATATGAAAAACATGCCCATATGTACTTTGTGTATTATCAGTAATACAAAAGTTGAATAATAATTTCCTTATGCAAATAAGCCTCATAACGTCATAACTAACATGCCATACAAAAGACAAAAATTGGAATGGCATTGACTACATTAGACTACCTATTTGTTAGGAATAAACCATAAAAACTAAATTTAAAACCCTACAGAGATTATTAAGCCAACAAATTCAATCCAATGAAAGAAAAGGCGAGTTTAAATTAACACATTCTTCAGTCCTGTCTATCCAAAATGATTTTTAGAGTTATTTCCTAAACGACAAGTTTCATAAAGCCTAATAAAAAAAGCTAAAAGTATTTTCTACTTGTAATTCTTCACACAATAATGCCCATTTATGGATTCCTCCTTCAAACCAACACAAATGATAAGAACAACAACAATGTTAATCAAACATAAAAATATTTTCCATAACGTTTATAAATAACATTCAGATACTTAACCTAATGACAAAATCTTCCACATATAATTAAACTGTTTTCTTACATTCTAACTAAAATTACACACACACATACGTATTATTATTGTTCACAAATACAATAGAAAAACTCTTTTAACTCATAACTTGTACTGTAAAAAAACCATTAAAATAATTATTACTCAACTAATAATCACGGTAAATCAGGTAGAGTCAATTAAAATTCAATTAAGGAGGAAAACACATGCAAGTGGACTTTTACAAAAAATCTAACTTCATGCAAATAACATCCAATAGGAAACATTATTTTTCTTGAGTAGTAGCAAACTTTATGAAAGGCTCATAAAAATCTCGGAATGGATTCATTCATAAATTACAGAAAGTGAGGATAGTGTTAAAACTTTTAATGCCATTTACTTGGCAAAATTCTAAATTCTACAAATCACTTGATAATAAAACAAACTCCGTCTCATTGAGTAATTTATGAACAGCACCCACCATTACTAACTAAATAACTTTTCCTATAATATTATCTCTTCTTACAATAAATTATTTGATAAACCTAAAATAATATTATAATGACATCGGATACAAATAACAATCCAATAGAAAAAATGTTTCAAAAAGGTAAAGATTAATAAATTTCGTCAGAGATTATTTCTTCAGTCCATAGTTCATTCTTTTAGAAATACTAGTCCAACTTTCTTCAATTCGTCTACTTTGGCAGTGGTAACAGCAATCAATTCCAATCAAAAAACAAGCAGCATCTACTTTCACTTCACAGAGTACAACCGGTTACACAGCAATCCCAGTTTCCAGTCAAAAGCCTAAAATAGATATTAGATTTAATTAATAAAAATACGATAATTGCATAAGTTTAGAGGACTTTGGATTAGAGTTGTAAGAGGCAGATAGAGTCTCCCTCAATGCCCCAAGTGAACAATGGCAGCAAATGTATACCAAAGAGAGTGAGTAAAGTAAAGTCCACACCACACCGACACACAGCTAGCCCAAAAACCTCCACAAATCTTATCATAAGTTCTCAGTTATCGTAAATGTGTTCAAATCTTTATAACTGTTAGTTTTTTAAGCTAAAAATATTAATGGCTTACCTAACAAATAGCTGTCTGGAATGAATTAAATCTTATCGCAGGGCTTGAGGACGATTTTAATTTTCTTTTGGGACACTTCACATTCAAGTTTAGAATGAACGAGAAATTGTTCTGATTCAGTGAACAATTTTTGACACAAGTTACACTGGAACATATTTCCTGACAAATGAGTTACAATATGCTCGTTCAGCTTCTCAGCGCTCTTGCACTCTTTCTCACACAAATAACATTTGTGCACTGACGACGCTTCTTTTTCCTCGACGCTGCTGTTCTTTTTCTCATCATGCTTTGACTCATTCTTCTTACTGCCACCGTCATCATCCCTCTTTGACCCGCTGTCCTTTCTCACACTTCCTTGTTTATCATCTTGAAAAGTCACACTACGTCTTAAACTCTTAACACTGCTGCTGCTTGACCTCCTCCTACTCCCACGATCAACGCTGTTGACCTCGTCAGACTCAGACTCGCTTGACTGTTTATTACGCTTATTGTTGATGCCACCACTGCTACTAATTTTATTACGCTTTACCTCTGAATTGTTATCACTGGCGGAAGAGTTTTCACCCGCTTCAGGATTCCTCTTTACACTGACGCTGCTGCTTGGGGTGTTTTTATTCCTTACTGGATTGTGTTTCCCTCGGACACTGCAAGGAGAAATATTAACGTAAGCTTTTGATAAACGTTTTGTGGGATTTCCAAGTTTTTCCTCACTATTCTGTAACATCATCACTACATCCTCACTGTCCTTCCTTCCTACGCTGCTGACGCTGCTCTCTTCATTGACAACGCTGCTTCCACCACCACCACTGGCATCGCTCTCTTCCTTAAAATCACTTTTCACACTGCTAACTACGCTGCTACTTCCTTCCACAACAACCACTTGTTCCTCTTTCTTAATAATTTCAGTCTTATTATTATCAGCCCTCAAGGTTCTACTACTTCCACCAGCAGCGTCGTTTCCACCATATTTCCTCCTTAGACTATGATGCACTCTTCGAGCGCTTAGTCCTCGTGGTGGATTATGATGCTTCTGATGCGCTTTGAGTAAACTTCCAGTATAAAAACTCCTATTACAAGGATGACAAGTGAATTGACCTTCTTTGGTATGAATACTCATGTGTCTCTTCAAGCAAAAGGAGAATCCAAAGGACTTTCCACAAAAATAACAAATATGAGTCCTTGGCTCTGTTTTATGAACAAGGATGACATGTCGACTCAAATTATTACTCTGAGTAAACCCTCGAGGGCAAAGGTTACACTTGAATTTTCTTTCTCTATGAGTAACAGGACCAGTAGCCACAGTATGATTTCTCTTCTCATGACGCTTAAGTGCTGTCATATCTCCAAAAGTTTTAAAACAAGTTGGACACTCAACCTTTCCTGCAAACCTTGGCCTCGGCAAGTGATTTCTCTTCTCATGACGCTTAAGCGCTTCCTTATCTCCCATAACTTTTTTACAAGTTGAACACTTAAAAAAATCATTTTCTTCTAATTTCTGCACATTTACCACAACTTGCACTTTTTCATCCTTCGAACCCCCTTCACTTTGACTCTTTCCTCCCAATCTTTCTTGACGCCTCAACGCTGTTAACTTTTGCAAAATCTTTTGTTTTTTATTCTTGATATCTGCATAGACTCCAGAGGACACTTGACTCTTCCTCTTGTTCCCTTTACCCAAACTATGACCTCTGACATGCAACTCTAAGAATCTCATGCTGGAATAAGTCTTGGAACAAATGTGACATTTTAACTGTGAGAAAATATCTGGTGAACCCGGGTCTGTTGAAGGATCAAAGTGTTGTTTTTGATGTTCAATGAGTACAGCAGCGCTTTCGAATCTTCCCTTACAAACAGTGCAAAGATGAGTTCTTTGGAGTTTGACCTTAGAAGTGTGTCCATGTTGGTGATGGTAATCCAATGAAAGCGCTGAAGCGAATACTTTGGAGCACATTTTACACTGGAATTTCTTTGAGGACATGACACTAGTGACAGCAACTTGACAACACTGCTTCTCATGTTGTTTTAAAAGGGTGGAGGAAGTAAATGTTTTCTTGCATGTTGTGCAGGGTTTTAATTGTTCTGATCTTTTCCCTTTAGGGCTTACCTTAACGTTCTTTGGGGTGTTGTCTTTGTTACAATTCGGTTTCTTTTGGATGATAATGGGAGGAATTATATGAAACTCGGCTTTGAAACGCTCGGATGATGATTTTTTGATGTCATATTGGTAGGGAGAGGCTTCAACTCTTGAAGAAGATGAGGGTGGAGTTGGTGAACGAACTCTACTGCCGCAATCAGGCAAATGTGGTTGATATAAAGGAGGATTCCAGTAGTTTTCTTTGTGTGATTCTTCTCCTCTCTCTGTGTGAAATCTGGAGAAGTGTTTTGTCATGAAGGTTTTGTCTCTGAAGAGTTTAGGGCATCCTTTATACTTACATCTTATCAGCGCTCTTTCCTCTACAACCTTTAATGCACACAAACAAGGAATTTTATTATTAGTAATTGTCTTTCATTTAAATTGACTCCGTTTTGGATCTGACTGAGTTAACCGTGTTTTTTATTTAATAGAAACCCGCTTTCCAATCCCTCTAACCAAACCAATGTTAAACGCTATACTTTATTTATTAAACCGGCATGGAAAGTTAATTTAAGAATGTAAAAACTGTAGTTAGCAATCAATTCGAAGAATTGGAATGGGAATTCCATTTCAATTCTTCGCTTCGAGTTACTTAATAATTGCTACTACGAGCTATGAATGACTGGCTGGATAAGTTTCTCAGAAGATTATCCACTCATTCATTCATAATTCTTAAGAGAAAAAGGACTGATGTTGAATAAGATAAATAAAATACTGAAAATGTTTTTTGCCCCTAACTCTCTACCTAAAGTTCAATCTGGTATTATAACGTTCTAAAAATGAACATACGCGTGTTGAACTTCACTTCAGTTCAAAAATTACGTACGTGCTTAACTTTCTTTCATTTGTGGATTGCATTTTTAGAGTTTGAAGTGTTTGAATGGAATTATTATGATATCTTGTTGAACTAGTCATGGCTTGACTTTGGACTCACAATGCAGGCCCAGCCCAGGCAAAATATACGAACTTTTACCTGGTTCGAAGGACAAAGGTCAACGCTGCGTTTTTCGTATGTTATCGGTGGTTTGGTGGCAGTACCCAGATTGATCGATAGGAAAGAATAAATATCAATCAATGGAACAGTTCAATGCACATGCATTGTCTGTATAGCGAAATCATTATTCATGTTCGACACCTCGACTATTTGTATATATTTATTTAAATGTAATTACTACTAATTTAAGAGCTACTCACCCAGTAAGGATATATTCTGAACGGTTTGATTTCTGACAAGACGCTGGTGTCTGAAGTTGTGGTGGTCTTGAAACCCATTCTGATTCTTCCTCCTTTGTTCTTTGCTTTTTGTAGTTTCAGGAAGCAGGATTTGGATTTGACAGTGTTTCACTTTCCAGTTTATGTGTTATGTAGTTATTTAGTTTTATCCCCAAACCACAGAAACTCCCGTTTTAAAAACCTAAAAAAATGTAATAAAAACATTAATATGTCTCATTCATTCGGCTATTTTGACAACTTTCAAGAGTTCAAAAGTGCATTTGAAAGGGTATTGGTTAAGTGGTGACTTTTAACAATTCACAATTGACATATTTAAATTTAGGTATTCGGTCCAATCGTCAAGTGAAACCACAAACCGTTCTCTGTCCACTGTTGACTGTCTGTTTGTATGACAATGTGACCTTATCAGTGACAAGGTGACACTTAGTTTTGTTTGCATTCATCATTTCACATTTGGTATTCTGTCATAAAAATGCAAATGTTTTAAATTTAAATTGAATATGAAATAGAAGAATACTGAAGTCACTGCGAAATGATTAGCAATGAATTGAATGTCATACAATACATAGATTCAAACAATCCATCAACAATCAACAATAAACGTATGACGTAATTCATAATTGAAGTAAATAACTGAATAGAAAATAAAAAGTTTAAAATAAAGAGAGAATAAACCAACTCACCTCTACTGTACCAATGACAGTTGACTTATTACTGTCAACAGTTGACTGTTAACTGTAACGTGTAATGTAATACATTATTACAACAACAAATTAAAAATTACTGAAAATTTCAATCAAAAATGAACATTTTAAACTTTGAGTGCAGAATAACAGATTTCCCGCTCATTGTTTTCAATCCGGAGTATTCTCATGGGCAGCAAACATGTTCTGCATTTAGCAAGCACCGCACAGCCCTTCATAAGTCTCATCCCTATTTTTTTAACGCTTTATTCAACCCATTCATAATTCCCTATTTTATTTGACCTTTGCCCTCTCCCTTTAAAGGCCATAGACTAAATGCTTTAAGGCTAAGCTTTTACATTTAATTTCTAATATTCATTCATATTTGTTTTAAAAGGACAAATCATATTTCTGAAACTAAATAATATAATTAAAACGCTCTTTATGAATCATCTTTTTGTCCAAAATGCATTTTTATGTAAACCTTTGTTCATGAAATCTGGCTTTATCATGCATTTTTCATTAAATGAATTACCTATAATGTAAAATAATTAAATAGTTTCTAACAAATAAATTGTAATTTAAATAAAAGTTTCATTACTTAGATTACTGGTTCTAGGAAGAAAAGGGATAGGAAGAAATGGGATGCGGAAAGAAAGGGATATAAAATGGGATAGGAAGAAAAGGGATAAGGAAAAAATGGGATGAGGAAAATAAGGGATTGGAAAAAAAGGTATTAGGAATAAAAGGGATGATGAAAGAAAGGGATGAGGAAAGAAAGGTATGATGAAGAAATGGGATGAGGAAGAAAAGGGATGATGAAAGAAAGGGATAGGGAAGAAAAGGTATGATGAAGGAAAGGGATGAGGAAAAAAAGGGATAACGAAAATAATCAAAGTAATACAGCAATCCGCCCACCTGGCTTCTTAAATGACCTTATCGTTATTTAATGTTTCCAAAAAGTACTTCTTTAAACTTTCTAATTCACTTTTTAGGATTAAAAACGCTTAAAATGTTATCATTTAAGTGAAATATTAGGTGTTTTTTATTCAGCTAAGCTATTTCTTGAAGTTTTGCAGGGTTTATCTTTGTTACTTTCATTAATTTCGTTATCCCTTTTTTTCCTCATCCCTTTCCTTCATCATCCCTTTTATTCCTAATACCTTTTTTTCCAATCCCTTATTTTCCTCATCCCATTTTTTCCTTATCCCTTTTCTTCCTATCCCATTTTATATCCCTTTTTTCCGCATCCCATTTCTTCCTATCCCTATTCTTCCGGTTACCTAGATTACTTTCCTATTCATTGAGATTTTGTAACAACTGATTCTGCTTACACTACCATAAATAAACACATTTAACTAAACTGTACATTTGGATATAATAAATTCATTAATTTTATGCCTTATTAATTATTCATAACGTTGACTTATTTAAATCATGCTTCAAACGATATATATTCCAAAACTATTCAAAATTACAAGTAGGAAACTTGGGGTGCGGTCAGTTGGACGAAGACCATTTCGACGAAATTTCGTGGTCTTTTGGACGAAAACCTTTTTTCGTCATTAGTCATTTCGACGAATTTACAACATGAGTTGTTTATTGAGCTACGGGGTTACTGTCTTATCAAAGTAAAATTGAGTTTAAAAACCAAATCAAATTTTTCGGTAAATTAGCTTATTAAATTAGCTATAATAATAATGAAAGTAACAAAGAATAACCCTGCAAAACTTCAAGAAATAGCTTAGCTGAATAAAAACCACCTAACATTTCACTTAAATTATATAATTTCAAGCGTTTTTAATCCTAAAAAGTGAATTAGAAAGTTAAAGAGGTACTTTTTGGAAAAATTAATTAACAATAAGATCATTTATCAAGCTAGGTGGGAAGATTGCTGCATTACTTTGATTATTTTCGTTATCCCTTTTTTTCCTCATCCCTTTCCTTCATCATACCTTTTTTTCCTCATCCCTTTCTTTCATCATCCCT
>JAQGAA010003822.1:0-10319 GCA_034696425.1 Isotoma viridis
ACATCGGATTAATTGCCGCAATACTAGGAATTCTGAAGGTGCTATGATTTTTAAGAAACATGATGAAAGCTACATTTATAGTTCACACAATCAACACTTCTCAACAGCTGGTCACTGTGTGTTTGTTAGAGTTAGTAAATCTGGAGTCAATCTAATCATGACTTATAAGTCCCCCAAGTATTCCAATGCTTTGTTCTTGGAAAAACTTTATGAAATGCTGAATGAGTTGGAAGGTAAAATTATATTATTTGGTGACATGAATATCAATTTAATGGTTTCTCAAGGAAAACCAATTATTAATAAAATGCAAGAAATTGGAATGAAACCGATTCTTGATGTTAATGAAGCATCAACAGACGGCGGAACACACATTGATTGGTGTTTTTCAAATTTTTCCGAAGTACAAGCGTGGTTCTATGAGTCTTACTATAGTTACCATAAACCTATTTGTATTGTTTGGCCTAAAACTGATTAATTTTAATTTTTCACGTGTAAAATAAGTTATTAACCTAACTGTATTTAGCTTGGGGTTATTGTAATGCAAATGAATTTCTGAATGTATATTTCAATTACTTCCTTGAAATGCTGATATAATTAAATATCGCTGTCTGTTATGTATTTATATGTTAATTTAACTAACCACCACTGCAGTTGAGTATAAGTAAAACATTGATGATTGAATTATGCTTAATATACAAAGTTACCTAATTACTCATAATAAATAATTAAAGTTTAAAGGAAATTTTTCACGAGCATAATGTTGTTTTTTCATAATTATAATTGCGAGTAACTAAGCTGTTGAAATAACGTTACTTGACATAACATCTACGATACTTTTATATATTCGTTTTTGAAATGGTTTATTTTCAATTGAAACTGCACACTTGCTAAAAAATAAAAAAAATCACTAATTGTAAATCAAAAAATTATTTCACAAAAAACATAAATTTAAAAATGGGTTCAAAATAAGCATTTCAATGATTATTCATGTTTTATAAATTTTTAATTTCTTATGAAACATAATTATAATTGCAAATATAAAAAAATATTAAAATAAAAAGATCCTAGGTGTGAGTCACTTACTCAAAAGAAAGAAACTTTGTTACTTGAAATTAATACAAACTGATTCCTGCACCTGCTTTTATTACATTGAGTTATGCTTTGAGCATCTCACACTCATTTTCTGAGCTATATTTATTCTAGGGCTGAGATAAGTATTCCCAAATTGTAAAAATTAGTATAAAGAAAACCTAAAAATAAAACTTTAATTAATACTTGTGTTGTGTTTTAAGTTTTATTAACTGAGTCTTGGCTTTACTAATAAAAATTGCCAATATGTTTATGCAAAATATTCTAACGGATGCAAAGTACCAAACTTATAAACTTTTTGCATTTGCAGGATGAATTCTGTGTACGCTGAGACAGGATTTATTTTAAAAAAACAAAAAATTTTATTGATAAACAAAGTGAAATGGAGACAACCGAAATATAACAATTATTAACGATACACATGATAAACTAAAGAAAATCAAAATTACATACAAAAATTCTCATGAAAAATGAACTTTAAAGGCATTAAAGTAAGAACATAGCCAATTGCTAATTAAATATTTTTAAAACAATTCAACTTACTACTTAGATTGAAAACTCTGCTGGACAAAACACTAATAAATTTAGGTAGGGTATAACCATAAAGAGTTTAAAAACGTAGCAAGTGATGTGATTTAATAGTAGGCAGTTTGTGGGTTTGATTGGTATGTTGGTTGGTAGTCTCCATGCACAGTAGGTTATCCAGCTTGAACAGCACGGACTTGATATCCGCTGTATCCAATGTATGGTGATGCAGCAGGATAAGATCCTGGAGAATTGTCTCTTCCTCGGAATTCGGAATGCTCCCAAGTTTGGTGTTGGTTATTTAAAACCTGTAAAAGAAATAAACCTTAGCTGTAGTAGGACAATTACTTAAAAATTTTAGCTTCAAAAAAATAGTTGGTAAAATAATTATTCAACGATAAATCAATTATCATTCTAAACTTATGGCCACATTAAAGGAATTTAAAAAGTTTTCCCTTGCGGCTGCCTAATTAAAACAAAAGATCAAAATACATAATTAAAATGATCAAAACGTATTAAATTGGCCAGCCGTTAAGGGTTAAAACTTTGGGACCAATATAAACAGATGTTACTTAAAGCTAAACTTACTTCATCAGGTGCGGCCGCAATTCCCTGTAATTACAAAAGCGTACAACAATGTTAATTATTTAATTCAAATGTTACTTTGTGATTAGCATAACTGATTTAAACTCACCTCAGCATTTGCTTGTCTGAAGGCAGCCTAATTAGAAAAACAGATTTAAAATCTTCAAGTTTAAGCATTTTGGGACCAAGACTAACAGATTGTTTCAAAAGAAAACTTACATTCTCCCAATTCTGCATAGCATTAACAGCTTGCCTTAAGCCATTCTTATTACAAAAACGAATCGAATTTTTAAACTTTCAAGGGCTGATTTATTTGTAAAGAAAAAAACATAATTATTATTAAAACTTACATTATTGCCCAAGTGAAGAACATTCTAATTACAAAAACATATCAAAATGACAAGATTTTTTGACTTTTGACGAAAAGAATATAATTGGAGTTCAGTATAACTTACAACGCTGCCACTCCCAACATCATCTTGCGAGATATTCTAATTACAAAAACAAATCAAAATGGCAAGTTGGAAGGAAAGCCAATATAGTTTGCGTTAAGAATAACTTACATTATCGTCAATTTCTGGGCTCCCGATATCCTAATTACAAAAACATATCAAAATAGCAAGGTTGATTGATTTGTGATGCAAATAATATACTTAGCGTTAAATATAACTTACAGCACTGACATTACCCTCAACGTCCACAACACCCTAATTAAAGAAACATTTCAAAACGAAAATCATTTACTCTTAATTTTCTGTCAATGAAAAATTAACACAATTGGGTTGGAATAAAACTTACACTTGTAGCTTGCCTTAAGCGATTCTAATTGCGAAAAACGAAACAAATTGTTAAACATTGCAGAGCGGATTGATTTGTGGAGAAAAATAATATAGTTTGCATTAAGTATAACTTACAGCACCGACATTATTATTATTGTTCGCTAAAACCTAATTACAAAAACATATCAAAATGGCACGTTTGATTGATTTGTGAGGAAAACCAATATAGTTTGCGTTAAGAATAACTTACATTTGCTACAGTTCCTTGGCTCGCGAAAGCACCCTAGTTACAAAACCATATCAAAATGGCACGTTTGATTGATTTGTGGAGAAAAATAATATAGTTTGCGTTAAGTATAACTTACAGCACCGAGATTACTATTATTTTCCAGTAAAAGCTAATTACAAAAACATAAAAAAATGGCAAGTTTGATTGATTTGTGATTAAAAATAATATATTTAGCGTTAAGAATAACTTACAGCAATGAGAAAATCCTGATCGTCCGCAACACCCTATTTATAAAAACATATCAAAACGAAAATCATTTACTCTAAATTTTCTGTCAATGAAAAATTAACACAGTTGGGTTGGAATAAAACTTACACTCGTAGCTTGTCTTAAGCGATCCTAATTGCAAAAACGTAACAAATTGTTAAACATTGCAGAGTGGATTGATTTGTAATTAAAAATAATATAATTAGCTTTGAGTTAAACTCAAATTGTTGCAATTAATACCCTAATTACGAAACATATCAAAATCAAACTTATTAATATTAAATAAACTATCGACATCAAAAATTATGTACGCGTATTTCAATAGGAATTAGAAAAGTGGATAGCCAAGGGGCGGATAAAATTATTTAACAATAATCTTACTTGGCTCATTCTGTAAAAAATCAAATTTGAAGCATGTTGATAATATGAATTTACTAAATTTATTATCAAGATTTAAATTCTAACTTACTGTTTCTTGAGTTCTATAAGTTTGTGAAGGGTTTCAATTTCTTTAATTTTATCAAGTTCTTTATTTTCCTCTTGTAGTCGAGCAGAGTTTGACTGAGAGTTTAAAAATTGGTTGCCAGCACTATTGCTCTGAAAATTTTGTTGGAATCAGTTAAGGGTTTCTTAAACAAGTTATATAAGCATAATTGGTTTAAATATTCGAGATACCACAAAATTCGTGTTGGATTGTTTCATTCCTCTGAAAATAAATTGCATTTCATTTTAAATGAGTTTTGATAAAAGTCTTTCAGGATTATAATAATTGACTAGGCTTTTTATGCTTCTTGTTTCAAACTGGTCTCAATTTAAATCGTTATAAAAATCAATTTAGTATCACAGAATCAAGCAGAATAAAAAAACTTACGATTTATGATTACTTGCTGAATGTGCTGATCCTCGTTTGCCCACAGCCTGAGCTAGTACTTGCGCTTGCGCAGCCTAAATGCACAAAAAACGAATATTCTCACCCGTTTAAAGAGAAATAATTATAACTAAAGTAAACAAACTTACAATAAGCTTTCTCTGAAGCTCGAGTCTGAAAAAATAATTGTTTTTAATTAATGAAATCAAAATACTTGAAATACTTAACCGATTTAAAGGAATTATTTAAAATTAAAAAATTACTTCCGTTGTTGTTCTTCTTCTTTGGCTTTTTCCTCTGCTTGGAATTTCTCTTTGATATCACTAGCGATAAGTCCAGCAGTCTGCATGAAAGGAAACATTGAATGGTAGAGAGTCAGCTTTTAAGAATTTTGAAGGAAACTTACGATGAGTTTGGTAATTTCCTTGTTGCTAGAAAAAATAAATTATTAGTTTATACTTGGACGGATTATAATACTTTATTAAAAGATAATTTCTTAATGAGAGTCTCTAAACAATTGAGTCATAATTCTTTGAAGTTAATTTCCCCTTGTGATTCTATATAAAGATAATTCGTACACTCGAGATAACAAATTTTAAAAAGGAATTTAAATTGTTGCATTTAAAAAACTGTTTTGGGTGCAAGGAGCAACAATGGGAATCTTAGTGATCCAACCAATAGCGAAAAATGCTTTAATTGTGTAATTTCAAAAACTCACAGTTTCTCTTCCTTCTTGTGTTTTTCAGATTCATGTGGATGGGTTCTTGGAGCAAGTGCCTAAAATATTCATTACGTTACATTTCATTCAATTATGTGTCCAATTTTCAAACCAACTGCTTTGAAATACCTGAAAATTGTGAGCAGGGTATCTAAAATTTATATAAACAACAATTAATTTAATATGAGAATACTTTGATTGTTCTAGTAAAATATAAGCTGTACTTACGGAACACTCTGAACTCCACCAAACACCTCCTTCACCCCAAAAATAACTTCTTCTAACCACTGCAACCAAATTTCACAATGTAAGTTAATATGCGACAATGCATAAATCATAAAAAAATATTTTAATTCCTTCAATTTGACGTACCTGCAGTTTTTCGCTCACACATTTAATCCTCAAGAAAATGCACAATCATATTTTATTAAATGCTTGACATGAGTTATTTTAATGGACTGAAACCAAAATACATGAAAAAAGTAGCAAGCAAAATGAGCAGTTTTAGAGGGAGAAATTGTTCAAAAACAAGATATTTATAGAGAAAAACGAATGTTTGACTTTTACAAAAAATCAAAAAGAAAGGTTTAGAGAGAGACGCTAAAGAAATAGAGAGGAATAGCAAAAACAACCCTCTGATTAAATATCAAAATACCCAAGATTGAACAGATATCAAGAAAACAATAAATAAAATAAATACATGAAGGAAAGTCACAAAAGTTGCCTAACAATTGACTTTCTGAGTAAAATAGCTCACTTTGAATTAATTTTATTAGAAACAGAAATGCCAACTTACAACTCGGAGAAAATTCCCAATCCTCTAGTTGTTTGCCAATATTGCTCAACTCCTTCTCGCTTATCTCTCGCCAAATCCTCCGAAAACCTATATTGCTGCAATTATATTAATCAATAAATTGTTTATTTAAAAAAACTAAATAGAAACCATCTTGTGATAATTATAATTTTCTTAAAGAATTCAGAAAGGAATTCAATTAAATCTTAGAATTAAAATTCAAGAAAAAGTTTCTACTAAAAAATACATTTTAAATTCAATATTTAGTTCAGATTATAAAATAAATGAAACTTAAGTTTACATTTAAAGCGAACAAAAAAGGGCTATCTGAAAAAAATAACTAATAGAATTATCAAAAGCAGTAAATATGGGTTTAGATGCATAAACCAATTAAAATGTGAAATGATGAATTACCCCATTTCGTGGAATATTAGTTGAATAAACTCCAGCACAGCAGAGCACCACACCCACAATTAAAATCCTCATTTTTTTCAAATTAAAAGTTGAATCTAAAAACAATCCAAAATGCAAAATGGTTTAAAGAAAGTATTTTTGTGTGTCCGCCAGAAATGAGCTTATCTGAATGAATTATTTTATATTCAATTTGAATTTATTCTCAATTAAAATGTTATTTAATGTTTATAGTCAAAAGTATTTGTTCAAGTTATTCCTTATAATTTTGAATGAAGGAATACCATCTCAAGTATTTTGTTGATTTTCGCATTTTTAAATTTAGTTGATGCAACAAATTAGCTCATCACAATTTCTTTTGGAATGTGCAATGAGAGCAACTAAGTTTGTTTAGTGAGTCGCATCATATTTAACACTTGCTGTCCAAATTCCTTTAGCGTTTTTATATTTACACGTCCGGCCTCTTAAAACCTCCAATAGAGAATCAATTTTTTATTGTACCTAAAAATATGTCAGTTGATGTTCATTTTTTATATTTCATTAGAATTCTGTCAAGAATTTGCATAAATCCCTACATTTGGAATTTATTAAATTTAATCTTTTAAAACAAAAATGGACTTAATAGACGGCTGGATTAAAAATTATTCAAAATTCTCATAGTTTGCATAATGAAACGTACATTTGGCTTTTATAAAAAAATTATTCATTTAAGATTCAATGAAAATATAAAGATAAATTTCATGCATGTCAATTGTTCTTTTAGAAAACAGTAGTAGGGGGCTTTAGGGTGTATATGACCCTTCAGTGCCTTGAGGGCCCTTGAAGGGGCCTTTTTAAGTACCCGTGCTAAAAATACAATAATGAAATTAAAATTTGTTAAAAATATGTTTTGGTGATTAAATAGTATGTCGGATACTTTGGTAGAGCAGTTTAAATGGTTTGTCGATAAATGAATTGTAAGGTTGTGTGCTTTAACTTGCATTATAGCAACCTCAAGGATTTTTACATGAATTTGCACATTCTCTCACATTCCTCGCATAATCTCTACATACTTTTTAGCCATATTTAAGATAGAAGTGCAAGGTTCAAGGGTTACAAAAGCGTAACTCATTCATATCAACTCAGAATTCTATGAAACCTTGTCTAATCCATTTTTCCTCTAATGCAAAGCGTCTATTTTATATTTTGTCTAATTTTTATTGGGTTTTCGTGTAAAAGGACTTGGTCTAAAAAATAACGAAGCTGTATTCTTAGTTTTGAACCGTTTGAGTAGAGATGCTGCTGGTGCGTTAGTCTAATTCAATAAATAACATTAAGGAATGTTATTATTATTGCATCGGACTGAAGAAAACTTACTCAAAGCCAAGTCAACAATGGTGGAGAATGGACGTAGCGGATGCTTAAGATTGCTTCTCAGAATTATAGAAGATGAGCCATCCTTTAATCCTACAGAATTGTAAGGCAAAACTTTAGAAGAAAGCGATCAAGAGGATAAGGTACATGAGAGATGAGCTTAGGATGGATTACGCTAATTTAAAAATAACAAAAAATGAGCCTTAATTTTAGGTTTAAAAGATCTGTGTAGATGTTCTTGAATACCTTCCTGCTGTTTCGCATTGCCTTCAATTCAATTCAATAGTTTAGTGAGAAATAGTATATGACATAATAAGGGTACATCACGTCCATCTCAATACTAGGTCACTTAAAAAGGAGGAAAACAAAAGTTAATTACTTATTATTAAAAATATATACATATAGTTCAAAGCATGTACAAAGCAGAGTTTAGTAGATATTCATTCCAGAAATACATATTACCTATCCAGTTGACAAGTCGGGTTTCATTCCTTTATAATCCGTCACTTAAAATTAATAATTTAACCATATTCATATAAATTATGTCTAGTAATTTCCTATACACACATTGTAATGACATTCATAGTATTTGCAATAACTATTAGGGATATTCAAATGTTTGACAAAATTTAATTTCCTTATTAGTTTTTTAAGAAGCCTTTTATCAGACTGGCATACATTAGAAAGAACTTAATCTGCAATAACAGCTTTTGTTTTTGGTATAAATTGAGGAACACCGTTAGGGCAGCACCAGTTTCTTGAATTTTTCACCATAACTTCATGACGATAAAAACTCATTTATAAAATGTGTTTAATTTAGTTGATTTTTATGGTTGATTTTTATGGTTTTCTTTATGGTTTTATGGTTTTTATGGTTGGAAAATAAATATTGTGCTTTTATCTCATTATATGGAATTTTTATTCTTGGCAAGTTGCGCATAGAAATGCGATTAAGAAATGACATTTTCCTTTTATATTTAAGCAAGTGAATGGAATTGAAGGTAAAAGAATATTGGATAAAAGTATGAATTAGATGCTGGAAGAATCATTCACAACAGCCAAGAATTTAATTACAATGAATGAAGAAAGGATTAAATGTCTAAGAAATAAAATAGAAAGATTGGTAGGAATAGTGAAAGAGTGGAGCCAAGTACAGACAATACATTTGAATTAGAAATAGCATCATGGGAAGAGTGCTCAAATGAATGAAAACTTTACAAGTTAACTATTTATTGGAAAATCTAAAGAATAATTTTTTCTAAGATTAAGGGTATAATTATAATATTGAGTTAGCTAGTAGGTTGTAATTGAGAAGGTATTCTGTAAGACATTTCCAATTGGAATTTAGAGGAATTTATGATCCCAGGCCAAAATTGGTTTAACTTGCAGATGATTTACATAAGACACACTCGCTTGCATAATAATATTTTGGAAGATGAGACATGTATTTTGATCTCTGATTGACTAAAACAAAGGAAAGATTATTTCCTCGAGTGTAAATTGATACTTTTGATTAACCCACATTATTATGGAATAGACAGAAAAGTCATTCACCCACACACAACTCTCATTAAATATCATTAGCAATTAATAATTCCCAGTCATTCTCTTACATAGAAAACTTGCTCTAACTAATAGAAAATAAAAATAAAGAAAAAGAAATAAAAAATGCTTGGAAAGTTGTACAGTGCGTTTTGTTTGAAAAATAAGGAAGCGGAATTGTTCACTCCGGAAAGGATTGTGGGGAAGCGAGTTGTGAATGGAGAAACGGAGTATTGCGTTCAATGGAAGGGATTCCCTTGGTAACTTCCATTTACATCCCACGTATCCCACATACATTCAATAACAAGTTTTCAAATCTTTTGTTTGATTTCAGTGTGCAAAATACATGGGAGGGAGGGAAAAGTGTTAGAAAATCTGCTAAACATTTGCTCAAGGACTTTGAGAAAGGTCCAACGCCAAAAGATGAGATTATTTTTGCAATCTTGAAGGATCTTGTTGATGTTGAGTCTCTGCAGACAAAAAACATGAACGAGACCAGAAACAAATCTCTCCATATATCTCTAAAATAGAATACAAAAATTGCTCACAAACAAAGGTACAAACAAAGTATCATTTTTTGCATTAAAAGCTTCTTTATATTCTATGTCTCTTAAAAGCCTCTCTTTTGATATATCATCTGATTAATTTGTTTTTATTAATTGAGGGGGAGGAACTATGTGGATGATGCGCTTTTATCAACACAACACACCTTTATCCAAACTCTAATTGTTGGAGAAAACAAGTACAGGAAATTATCAATTCATTCATACACTACTAGTTAAACATCATTTGTAATTAATTAGCAAAACTTAATTACTATTTAAATATAACTTTAAATATTCCCCAAGGATAGGAGTTGAAATCTTAGGCATTGTTTAATTATGTAATTAATGTTTTCGTATCTCCTCCACACATTTCCTACCTGTATAATTGGTTTGCGTTCTCATCAAGTGTAACAACAATAATTTAAATATCTTATATTGGTTTAATATCCGAGAATAGGCACTTTTAATTTTCAAATCACAAGGAAAGTGGGGGATTTTAATTACAATTTTACAAAAATTAAATTTTGTCAAGCATTTGAATATTCCTAATGGTTATGTTATTGCAAATACTATGAATGTCATTACAACAATGTGTGTATACGAAATTGCTAGACA
>JAQGAA010003823.1:0-10315 GCA_034696425.1 Isotoma viridis
AATAAATTTTCTTTTTGCTTCCACGCAAGACATTACTTTCTCATAAATATTAAACTTTTCCATTCCATACCAAACATAAAAAACTTTCTACTCTCGACCAGAAAAATCAGTGAAGAAACTCAACACATAGCAGTTTTAAGCTTCAGGCTCATTAATTATCAACCACGGAATTAGTTTTGACTAGAGTAACGGACTCATTTATTTAACAGTAAGGGATAAGGGAAAATTACCTCAGCAGGAAAGGAATTTCCATCAACGGTATGTTCCGATCCAACAGAGCTGTCAGGGCCCCAGTGGCAATGGAATTGTTCCAATTTGTATTTATCAGACAAAGGACCTCCTTGCAAAACTGCAAAGAAATTTAAAAGCAAAATTTTTCATCAGAAAACTCCAATCACGTTAACATTGTGGCATTTTCTTTAATGCACTCTTTAATCCACACAATCGATGCAATTGTTGAAAGCTGCCAACTGGCACTTTTACAATAATAATGAACGTCAGCTATTTTGCCATCACAATAGATTTTTTCTTTGTACACTGTGAACCATCATCTCAAGATCAAGGTTAACAATTGCATTGAAAAGGATTTCCTTAGGGTTGACTAGTTAAGCTAAAAATGCAAATTTTCTCAAAATAGGACAACAGGACAAGTATATAACAAAGTATAAAAAGTTGGCAAATGAAGCAAATCCTTATTTTTGCACACAATGATGAACAAGATAATAATAGTTTTACGATTGTACCGATTTAAGAGTATCGCTTGAAGAAAATAACATTTGGAAAAATACACGCAGCTTGAGTTCTTTTAAGATCTCTAGTTTATACAATTATATATAACTCAAATATACAAAGTGTAAAAACTTAAATAAACACTAACAATAAAGGGAAATGTCAAAAAGCAACAAGATTATATGAATGTCAAAATGACACCATTTGGCTGACGCAAAGACACGCTTGACGTACTTTGTCAGTTTACTCAACTTTCAATTTCAACTTCCAATTTAAATAAAAATAACAAGAGACAAGAAAAAGAAGAAAAAGCTAGACTTACCCGTTCCATCTCCAACAGCATTTACTTTCCATCCAGCTCCAGTATTCACAATGCTCTTTGCCTTTTTCGAGTACTCGAAAGTCAAAGGGTTGCTCTTCAAGTTAGTATCCAATGCACAAGATCCGGTCACAATGTCAATTGGAGATTGACGAGGTCCATTCGCCACAGGGAAGTTGTTAGCCCATGTTGGTGGACCTTTGGAAAAAATATAAATTGACATTATAGTATTACTATCCCTCCAGTATTATATTATTAACTGGATTTTTAGTGTACAATAAACATTCGTAGCACTAAAGAAAAAACTTATTAAACAAATTTAATGCTCTTAAGGAAATTAAATTTGAAACAGTGTACAAACAAGCAAATATTATTATAAAATGCCGTATTGATTTTCGCTTTTTCTTCAAATACTCAAATTTATTATATAGAATGCATAGGACTGAAGGAATTTATACAAGATCTCATAAGCCCTTCCGTTGAATATCTTTCTGTCCCTCTGGCACATATCCTTGTAGACGCATACAATATAAGCAAAAGGATGGAAATTGGCTTTGAGAGTTCATAACTTTAGATTTAACGACATCCCAGAGTATCCAATAAACATAAAAGGATTTAGTGTATGGTGCCTGTCAAAGCTTTTCTCATACCTCCGAAGCTGTTAATTCGCATTTTATCACCTAACTCGTATTTACTTTTTGCATATTTATGACTCACATATACCATTGTTACGAAGTATACGGAGTGGTAATAAACTTGAATGCGTTTGAGATAAACTCTGAATATTTCCAAGTCTAACTACCAAGTATAGCCGTTTTTATATTTATTTTCCTTCCTTAACTTCAAAGATTGGCTTTACTACTTTGCCACACTTTGATTAGCCCTTATACTATTCGTATTTGCTATTAACCACATTTTTTAATGTAATGCGAGTAATTTGCGATTGTTAAATATTTTTATTTCCTCTAATTTTCTACTCGTAATAAATTTTATAATGCTAATAATAACATAATTGAACTTTATGCTTCAATAATTCAAACGAAAGTGATTAAAATTCATTGGTATTATTTCCAGAAATTTATAAAAACAACAACAAAAACCCTGTCAAGGAAAGCAAGCTCATATGTATTTGCAAAATGTGTGGGGTAGTGCATGAGATGGAAAATTAGTACTTTTTTCCGTAATTAAAAACTTTCAATTGCATTTACTTTAAATTAAAATTACTTTAATAGTATCTATAAATAAGTCTGAACTTTTCTTGATTTAATTATTAAGTAGCTTGATAGTAAAACAGATAACCCTGAGCTTTAAGTTATACCCATCCCATCACGTCATCACCACTCTATTAATTAATAATTTAGTTTTACTGTTATTACAATGATAAAAGTTTAGAGGAAAGTACATGAAGTAGGCAGGTAATTTAATTAAAATGAGAACGAATTTAGATTCAAGAAGACAACAAAAGGAAACGAAAAGCAAAGGTTGAAGAAGACTGATTAATGAGAAAGATAAAAGCTCTATTGTCGCTCTCACGTGCTTAACTTGCATTAATTCTAAAATCATACAAGTATTTTATATTGTTAAACTCTTCAGACATTAAAATACTCATTTCCCTTCAACTCTATTCTCAGCTGTATTAAAACTATAATTTCTCTATCACTTTATATAACATAACTGTAAAAATCTATGAAGAAAACCTTGATAGACTATTCGTCTTCATTAACAGTGGTTAAAAGTCAACTTGCAAAGAACAAAGGTTTCTCTCTTAGTAATCAATTTATAACCTAAATCTTGACTGTGTGGCTTATATTATTAGTAAATGTTAGTATGATTATGATTGATTATACAAATGGTGATTCAAATAAACTCTCAGAGGAGGATTGAGATTGAGTAAATATTTAAAACCTCTCTGTTTTCATTATAGAATTCATTTTAGGATACTTTTGGGTCTGGAAGGATTAATCGTGTCTTGTGTGGGCGAGTTATATCTTCCATCCTAAATATTTAAACAGAATTAAGACTTTTTTAAAGAAAAGTTTGTAACAAGTCTAATTAAGTTCTGTTGAAATGATTTACTTTTCTAGTGTTGAAAAAATAATCCTATAAAGTTTATGAAGTCTGGTGTGATGCCATAGACTTCATAAACTTTATAGAATTATTTGTCTGGCGTTTCTTTCTGGGGTGAGCAGATTATTTTTGTCAAGATAATATTATTTTCAAAGGGTAGAAAATCTTTTGCAATGGAATTCAGATGTAAATAAAATAATAAATAAACTGAAGCTGATGCATCAATTTGTACGTATCAAACATAAGTGCATAAATCACATCTGACTCTAACAGACTTGTTATTTGTAGAGTTAGCAAAATTGCAATCATTATTTTATATTGGGATTCGATTTATAGTGTCAGACTGAAGGCCTTGAGAAAATCTGATGTCGTAATAAATCACTTGCATTCAAGATAAGCTCTTTAAATTTGAATTCATTTTCGCCTTGGTTCTCCATTTCGTTTATTTAATAATTGTGACTTGAAGCAATTTGAGATTTCTAAAGATCTAATAAGGAACTTGTTAATTTAAACGTGGAACTCATTAGTTGCATTTGTTGTTAAAACTTTCTTCAGGGCTGTAGCTTGAGCGTTGTCGCTTAGGCAGTGGAAATGGGAGGAAAGCAAAAATATATGGAATTAAAAAGAAAGTGACCTTTTAGATAATGTTGCTTGCTTTAATTACTACCTAGAGCTGGAGGGAAATGTTTAATTGACTGCGTTAATCACCCTCGAACTACTTTTCCAAGACCAAGGTCTATATGTCGTCTTTAATTTGGAAATCCTGCTGTCTTCATTTAAGTTAAAGAAAAAAAGAAGAAAGAGGCAGGCACATATTATCCACTTATTTGAGGAAATTTATCCATCCGAATTTAGGTGTATTTCTCTAATGAAAATTACTTATGCTAAAAATAGTGTCGCCAAGTTTCTTATCTACTCTCACTAGGCTTTTGTACATTGGTAAACCAAATTGCTATTGTTAGTTTGCTTGCAATGCAGTAAGCAGATTATAGTAGATATCAAGAACATTTTTTCAATTATGCATTTTTAATAGGTATCTGAATGATGAATGATGATTAAAGCATAACAATAAAGTGATTCATCAAACAAATGTCCTGATGGTACAATCAAACTTGAACTTTGTTTTTCATCTAACATATATTTTCAATTAAATTGTTTTCTACGAGTAACAACTATTCATTACTTGAAATTTTCCAATATTAGACGTGCATCGGCCCCGTGATAATATTTCGTGATTATAATGCTTCGCATTCTTGTAACTAAAGTTATCAACTTTAATTAACTTTCTGAAATAGGTTAGTTGATTTCAAAAGGCTTTTGTAGTTGATTGTTAATAACAAAATTGAGTTGAATTTACTATTTCACAAGGTGCTTTTACTTTTCATCAATAAGTCAAGAGGAATATTGAATTGGGCAATTTCAGTGTTAAAAATTCTACAAAGCCTTATTATTTGACGAATATAGTAGTGGGTGTTAAGTTATCGATCTAGTTTATCCCTTTTATCATAATGCTAAACCTGTCATTTACAATTTGATACAATTGAAGCATGACTGTCCAGCATGCCAGGTAACTCTTCCTTCTTGTTTACCATAATAGGTTTGCCATAATTCTATATAGTAATTTTGGCGAGATGTACATCGAGCACGAAATCACTCCAACGCATTATAATAAAAAAAAAATGCTATAAAATGTGATAGTAATTTTAAAATATTATTATCAATAATCCAATTAGGATCAAATATTTGTACATGATTCTAAAAGAACTTCAAATTATTCAAGGAATCCATTTCCAGATATTTATTCCCTAACTTCTAGGTTTTCTTTTAATGCAATAATGATTTCTACAACAGTTTCGCATGTTTTTTTAGTTTGAAAATTGATCTTAAACCCAAATCAATAACAAATGATCGCAATGTCTTCCAACTATCTGAATTTTCAGATAGCCAAGCATTACTCACACTATTGTGAAAGTTTTTCTGTAATAAACCTGTCAAAAATTCTAGTTGTCTCAACATTTCCCAACTGACACTCGTGCTCCTTTGTCGACCAAAGGTAATACAAAAAAAGATAGTTTTTCCCCAAAGTGCAAAATCGATTTCTGTCTTTCTGAAGAGTTTTTAATATCTAGATCAAAAAAGTTTTTCCATCTCTTCATATCGTCATCATATACTTTGTCAAGGTATAATAAATACCACAGCTCACTGAACTCAAACAGATATACTTTTCATACTACCATCCACATCAAAGGAGTTAACTGATACAGGATTTATTATATTACTCTAGAAAATAAGGCTGACAAGAGGACACAGAAAAGAAAAAGTATTACAATTTACAAATGAGAAATATAAGAAGCCAGAAGAATGCATATGGTTCCATGTATTTCTATGCACCCATCAATATCATTATTCTGGTTGAATGCTTCTAACTACAACTTTATTCCAAGTGTTGCAAAAATTGGAAAAATGAACTAAACTAAATAATAATATCCGATACCCTTACTTTATGTCCTTAAAACATATTTTTAATACTTTGATACAAAAAATGATCCTTGTTACGTGATACATAAGCTGATTCCGACTTATTGTAAACTTAAGGCTCCATTTCCCAATTTTTGTTAAGCTATTTTATCTAATACTTCTCAATTTTCTCCCTCTGCCCCTTTGGGATAAGACCAAAGGGTTTTTGATATGTTTATATTTCATATAAAAAAGTTTCTTTTTCCTTTGATAAAAAAGTCTTAAATTTCTCACCAGATTGACGTAGGTAAAGGGCTTTGAATAAAAAATGTGTTAGAAAAATGTAAAAATCCCTTGTTAAAAATACCCTTATACACCTGACAGTGGCTAGACAGGATGATTATAGCAGAGAAGGTTGAGAATTATTACATTAGGATGATGATGATGAATTATGCTTTTTAGAAATTACTATATTTCCCTTGTGTAATGCGTTCATTCGTATTTATAATATTCAGTGTTAATAGATTGTCTGCTAAGCGAACCATGAAGACAATATAAATAATACTTCTGACGACTAAGACTAATGATTACCATGTGAGAAAAAATTAAAGAGGAAAACGAAAGCATTGACTCAAACATATAATTGAGAATTGTTAAAATAATCTTGACTTACCATTGTGTTTGCAATATCCCCAGTCGCACATGGTTCTTCAAGGATTTTAGATTCGTTGGTAAGTTTAATAAATGCTCTTTAATGAAAACGGGTAGAGAGACTGGGTTGAGAAGTAATTGAGTGAAGAATCTTCCAAAAAAAAAGATGAGATCCCGGATCCTCCGTAAAGTATTTTTAATTACCGTTTTGTTTGTTTGGTATTTAATTAATACCGAGTGAGCAGGTTCGTTTATTGTATTGAGGTTGGTGAAAATCCAATAAGTTCTTTTTGTTCTGTTGGAAAATCTCTTCTTGAGACGAAGACACTACTGGTTTATTTGGCAGTAGTGAGTAGTAGTAATAGGAAGGAAGTGTTCTTGGATGATGATAGTAGCGTTTGCTGTGAAAGATTATTAAGAGATTTGAGATACAAGACAAAGATCACCTTTTTGGGGTATTATAAGATTGAATCTGGATTGAGCAAAGACTCTTCTTCCTTTCCCCGAGACTTTCACTCTGTGTCTCAATCAGAAGAGGAAGTTAAAAACGTGAGACAGGGGAAAGTTTACCACGAAATGGTATATCTAGCTTTTATTTTTTTTTACTAAATTGTCCAGAAAGTTCCCACTACACACATTACCAAGTAGTATGGAATGGTTAGGACTTACTCGGTAACTTGAGAGAGTTGAAGTACAATTGAACGAGTTGTACTCGGATGTTGTTGTTGTTCTTGTAATGTCTTTCTTTGATTTGGGAAAGTAGTGTTTGATAATGGTAGTAGTGATTTGATGCTTGTGTATATTTGGAACCCTTTGGGAAAGAAAAGTAAAAAGTTGAGAACAAGTCGCTACTGCTGAGGAAGTTCGAGCTTGACTGATGTTTAGCCACAGGTTGAACAGATACTTTAAAGGAGTAGAGGAGTAGTAAAGAAGCGGTTGTAATAATGCAGATAATGATGATACTACTGGTAGTATGGGTTAATGTAGTAAATAGTGGTTACAATATTACTTGTCGTTTAAATACATTGGCGATTCAAATGGTTACGAATAGCATAAAATATAATAATAATGAATATAGATAGGAGTTTGGTTTAGCTATGTTTGTCTATTTGTAAAACAGAATAGATTGAGACTTATACTATATTTTAGTGTATGGGAATGAATGGGAGTGAATGAAGATTTATTTACTACTCGGTATTAATGAACGGATCTTCTACTTTTTACGCTTGTGTTTTACTTTTGCTAAATATGCTGCTAAAGTATTATTACTTGATGATATTAGACTGCAGGAGCCAACATGTATAGTTAGTAAGTGTTATATTCGGGTATGTAGATAAATGCCGAGATGGTTAAAAAAGTAAAGTGGTGTATATAGACAAGTAGTAAGTGCAAATGGAATATACAAAAGCTTGGCGTTTTGAGGGTTGAGTGATTTCGCTTTTTGAAGCCTTGCCTTATAGTTCAATAAGGAGGATGTGGATGATACAACACGATATTTAGTTACAGGAGAATTCGCTTTTCATAAGAATCCGACCGTGATGGATTTTTTGACTGAGTTTCGTACTTTTACATTAGAGATCTGTGTACAATGTAACATAGCTCAGTGGGAGGATATTTAATTGTAAGGGTATATGTGTGAATACGCATGTTGTTCAATGTAGTAAAATTGATATCACCAAAGAAGAGATGTTTGATTACAGATACACGCGTTCCGTTTAGTTTAGTGTTTCTACCCAACCGCGTTAGTGCTTATCATTGGTGGCTGAAATTGCAAAAGATTCAAAGAGAATGCTATTATATTATTTAATGTACCTGCTGCGGTGAAATGCTATCTTCTTATCTCTCTCCCTCTTGACTTGCTGCTTTTTCTTCTTTTTAATTGCAGAAAGATACTTGATAAGCGATTTATTACTCGAAGCTCGGATCCTCTGACACTCCTTTTCCGCCCAGAAGAAAAAGAGAAATGTATAGTGGTGTGTAGTTAAAAAGAGAAGATTATGATTCCAAGTCGGATGGGTTTTTGGGTGTACAAAGTAAAAGTGAGGATTTGGTAACTTGAGCCTTTTTATTATATAGGCCGATTTCCCTTGAGACTTGAGATGAAACTCTTGCCTTGCGATTGTATTACCTTATTAGTAAATATATTACTCCGCTTTGGTCAATCCATACCGACAGACCGGGATACTGTTAATGTAATACAATAATAATAATCATAATAAGGTAAATTGCCTATTTGTAATGGAAAAATGTAATTTAGATAAAAATGTTATTCATTTTTATAAGAGAAAATGTACTACTATACACTCTGCAGTAATGTAAAGTAGGTTGTAATCACTTCCTAATCTAAAAACCTGATAAAAGATACCATTATAGGAATGTATAAGATCATTACACGATATTAGCTAATCAATTATGAGCATTTTGTTTGATGACATTCCCCCCTACTAATACTTTCTTTGAATACCTTTGCTACTTCCCTTTCGTCTATGTGTGTTCCTGTACTTATTAAACGGATGAATAGGTAAATGGTAGGAGATTACTCGGGTTTATGGTTTTATTACTACAGAAATATAGTTTCCTATTATCCTTCTTCCTTAATCAAAGGCGGTTATTGAGGCGTGTAAAGTAGGTAAAATTTTGGGTTGGGCAATGGTGGAAAAAAAGCTAAAAGCAGGTATTAATGTTATTAATAATAAATACAGCTTAAATATCGCTATTACCCACATATCTGAGCTAAATCCTGTTTTACATTAATGATAATTGAAGGCATTCCCTATCTCATTTCCTCTGCGGGTGTGCTATCTGCTGCATTGAAGTATGTGGGTGTGTGTGCGACTCTTTCCTTAAAGCATGTAGCATATATTTTATTATTGATACTTAATACCCGAGCCTGATATTGGATAATCCAATCTCATATTTATTAACTTGTTTTGAAATAAAATAATGTCAAATTTCCGAGTAATAATTTCCCTACATGAAACAATGCCTCTTCCCCTGCCTGTGCTTTTTTGCTTTGAAAGTAAATTAAGTAATAAATATTCATCCTATTCCTAGTAGCCTCTTTGCACGGTTGTAATAAAAAAAACTATCAATCTTCCTGATTTTTTATGAAATCCTGGACATAATATGATAATCCTATTTGATTATTTTTAATCAAAGTATATAAACCATAAGGAAAATAATTGTATGAAAATCCCGTGGCTTACCGAATGCATAACGTTTTGTTAATGTCGCATAAATTTGGTTCGAACACACACATGGCTTCATATTTATACTCGTTAGTCGTTACTACTGAGTAGTAGTTTGGCAGATGGAATTGAACATGTATATTGCAACATAAAAGAGAAAGGAAAAGAACAAGAAGGAAATAAAAACTTATGAATAAGAGCGTTCGTTGGTTTTGCAAGAAGTTTCCAGGAAGATTTTTAGAATAATGGTGACGGGGGTTTTTTAACAGGTACAACTGTGCATGTAGGGAACGACAGGATAGGTAAAGAAAAAGAAGCTGGAAATTTTTAGTGTTAAGAAGAAAGAGATGGAATGAATATAGTGAGGAAGGATGAGCAAATAAAAAAGTAGAAATGAAAGTAGGATGGCAATATCATTGGCATTGCAAAGTTGAGGTGCAATAGTTGCTGTATAGTTTTATGGACATCTGTCAAAAGAAGGACACACAGCTCCTTATCTTGATGACATTAACCATAAGGGAATTCTGTCTTTCCTTGGGCTTTTGCATAATTTGTTCATGACTTTCATGGCTATTTTGGCATCTTTGTTGTAGATTTACGTGTTTTCATATGACACACGTGGAACTTCCTTTAGACTTCAGAACTCGTTACTTGTGTAGATGATTGACACGATGGTAATGTTGGCAGTCATTATTCCCTGAATAAAAAAAGGAAAAAATTAGTCAGCAAATGTTTGCGATTACAATGTCATTAAACCATATATGGTTTTTTAAATATTTGCAAATTGGTTTATAGGAATGTATTATAATTTCTATATATCAATCATAAGCAAAAGAGTTATTCATGCCTAGGGAAAAAAACGAAATTGTTCTTTTCATTTTTGAACAAACACAGCTTTCAATAA
>JAQGAA010003824.1:0-10315 GCA_034696425.1 Isotoma viridis
TCTTCTAAGAGAGGTAGAAGACATTTATCAAAATCAGCAGAATTATTCTTCGTCTTTAGCTGCAGCAATGGTAATGTGTCAACTTGGAATGATTTCATTAAAACGTCAGATTCTACATCTTCTATGTATGGTAAAGACTTAAAGTCATCGTCCTTATTACAACAGAAAGAGAAAATCATGCATTAATTAAACTTTTCCGTCCCTTAATGTTCATTCATAATGTTAAAATTATTGACGGTATATTGTCCTGAGTAAGGTGAAAAATAAAAATACCGCTGGACTGACTGGACCACTAAATATTTAATGACTTCTTCTAATACCGTCAATAACTTTAAATATCGTAACAACAGTTATTAAATTTTTGAGCAACAAATGAACATACATCCAACCAACGGGCTTGAACAATCATCTGGATCAAGTTCACACATGAAAGAGTAGGAATTAGCCAACCACTTTCAGCACAAGCATCAATCATTGCCTACAAAAAGAAGAGATTGTAATATCTTGCGTTAATTTGATTGATTTAAATTGGCTTTAGTAAGACTCTCACTTGTAAGATTCTTATAGATTGATCCAATACAGACTTTAAATCTGTGTAGTAGTCAGAAGAAGGAAGCTGCATTCTTGAAAAGTGGCACTGGAGTAAAAGATGAGCTTTTGTGTGAGGAGAATTAAACGTTCCTGCAGGAACTTCCACAGGACACCTTTTAGATAACTCCTCGTTTAGAAGATCTTCGTTATGTCTGACCGGAAGTTGGGAATATTCATACGCATCCGTCAGAATGAACATTAAATCGTTCAAAGTTAAATTAGGTGAAAGCCGATCTCGAAATATCTGCATTGTCTGGTGGGATAAATAGTAATACGATGCAATTCGACCGAATGATGTAGGTTCGATTGTACGCAGATCCTGTAAATTAAAATAAATATTTAAAGTTATAACCACTTATCCCCCATCAATCTTAAAGGTTTCTAATATGAGCACATTAAGTTAAAACTACAAGCATAAAATACTTACGTCATGTATGTAAACGCAAGATGCAGATTCCAGAACTTGGAAAGCGTTAGAGACTAAGTTAGATAAGAACTTATTAACTGCGTCGGGTTGACTTCCCTCAAGATTGTAATATGAAGGATTTTGTACAAGCCTTCTGAAGAAATACGTATACGTCAAATAATCTAGCGCTTCTTGCGTTGATGAAATGGTTCCAGCCACGATTTCAGCATTAAGATGGTCAGGTAAAACATCAACCAACGAACTTTCTACTGGGAACGGTTCATAAAGGAATTTCTTATAAAAGTTTTTCTTTTGGTCATGAACGAGAACAACGGCAACTCCTTCCGTGTCAAACTGAGGTCGTCCAGCTCTTCCCATCATTTGTAATACATCCGTAATGGGCATATCTACATACCGATGCGATTTTCCATCATAATACTCCGTGCCTTTGATAACCACAAGATGAGCTGGAAAATTGACACCCCATGCTAAGGTAGCCGTAGCAATCAGCACCTATGAAAGAATACAATACAAAAATGCAATAAGGCTTTCAAACATTAGTCCTTCAAAGGTGTACACAAGGACTTTCAAGATTTGTAAGCCTATGCCAAATTTTTTGTAAGGGACAAACATGGAAAACTTCGGTCACACTTTACAAGACGCTTTAGCGACTTTCAATATTTCTGAATTTCAACATAATGCTAAAGTTCCGACTGTGAGTTAAGTTCTGCTAAAAAACATACCACAACCATTAATGAAATTACATTTTTACGCAAATTTACACCGTGTATATATAGGAAATTTTAGACACTGTATGGCCACGACTGACATCAACTGAAAAAGGGCTCGCACGACAAGTATGCAAGTCATTTAAAAAGCACATTGACGATAAACTAGGGTGTGAGGTTTGTATTGATGATCGGGTATTCAGAAATTTGCGATGCGCATCCCCACCTGCCTCCACATTACGTGTCATCAATTTGTCTCCAATTTACAACATACAAATGCTTCTTGGCCATCCCTTGATGGTATCAACACTAAGCTTGGAAGGAAATATCGATCCTGAAAATCTGATTCAACTTCTAAAGCTGTGTAAGAAAATCAAAATGCTTCAAGTTCTTGCTAGCTACAATCTCACCACAATGTCAATGCCATACAGTTTCGAAGATCCACAGGAGATAAAGTTAAGAAAATTACAAAATCTCATTATTCAAGGAGACTTTCAAATAGGAAATTGTGAGGAATCACCCTGGCAAAACATTGAATACCTTTTGAGAAGAATAATTGCTCCCGACTTAGAAACTTTTCACCTTCAAAACTTTTTTGACTGTCCGAAAGAATATGAAAAGTCTGTGGATTTTTTGGGCCAATTCATCGTCAAACACCGTCAAACTCTAAACCACTTAAAATTAACCTTACGTAAAGGCCAATACTGTAACCATTTGAATGTGCCACATGATGCTTTTGGTCGAAAAAGCTTAGAATTAAAGGTTCATTTACAGATCAGTTGATAAGTTTGTCTTCAAAATCAAAGTAATCAGACCTCAACTTTAAATTTAAGTAATTTAAACAATTTTCAGGTCGAAGACGAGGACTTGGAAGCTTTAGACTTGGAAACTTTTGCCATTAACTGTGATACGCCATATCACCAACTAACAGATAAAATTTTGATGAACTGTCATTCTCTGCTCACATTGCAGTATGACAAACCATGGGCTTCGTGGATTTTATACTCATCAATAATATTAATGAATAGCGGAAGTTTAAATTCTTTGAAAATAGCAAACGTTGCACCAATTCTGGACATGAGTAGCCTTGGGTCTTGTCGCAATTTAAAAGTTTTGCATCTAACCAAAGAGCAAGTGTCTGCAGAGTCCAAGACGACTCCAAATATCATAAATTTTGAAATGCTGCCTTCGTCTATAGAAGAAATTCAAATAAAGAATTACTCCGTGGATTCCCTGAGCTTGTTATCAGTGGTAAAATTGCAAAGTCTGAGGTCGGTAGTCTTGCAGTTTTTAAGTACAAGATCAAATCCTGAAACTGGGGCCACAGCAAGTTTTATATTTACTCTATTAACCAGACATCGAAAATTAGACGAAATATTTATAGAAGAATTCAATACACATGATACACAACTAGACTTCATCACTATTCTAGTTGAAGATATTAACATGGTACCACCCTCAAACAGATTTTGGAGACACGGGATCCGCAGATGGATATTGGCTATCGCTTCAGACAAAACTTTAAAAGAGTGGAAGCAAAAATTTCATTTGTTTGAAATATCTACGGCGAATGTTTTCGAACCAATATTGTTGTAATCAAATTGATAATTCAATTGAATTGGTCTAATGAAATTTATCACTCAAGTAAATTTTTGTACAAAATTTAAAAGAAAGTTTCAATGGGCCTTTAACGCAATCCACGAGTCTTATGAGAACTTGCTATTAAAATTTAAAATGACTACAAACGTTAATTAAACGTTCTACCTCACAATAAATTATATTGAAGCGTCATGACGTACCTGAATTTTTTGGTTAACAAACAGTTCTTCGACAATCTTCCTATCATGATCTTGTAATCCAGCATGATGTATTCCAATTCCAAATGAAAGCGTTAACTTTAAGTTGGGTTCTTTAATTCCTGAGATAATCTGGTCCATTTGTGTCTCATCTAAATGAAGCCATTGTTTAGGATTTCCTTCTCCTGCGAGATAGGCGATTAGATCCAAAGCAGTAAGTCGAGTTTGTCGACGAGACGATACGAAAACAAGGCTAGGTTTGGATGGAGAGTGTTCTCTAATTGCCTATAATAAACAAATACAATTTTTTAGCGTCTCTAAAAGCTTGAGTAGTGTTTCATTTGAATAAGAATAGCTTACCTGAAACGTTGGCTTGTTCATTGTGGCCATTCGAGGGCAATAATGCTTTCCAGGAAATCCTTGTATATGAACTTGAATTGGCACAGGTCTAACAGACGGACGGAAATTGTACAATCCGACAGTCCCTTTAATTCCTAGCCAATCTCCTAAATCTCGAGCATTTGCAAGGGCAGTGGAAAGTCCAATAACCCTCAAATTCCGCTGAGTGTGTTGGCTAATATAGTTGGTTCGAGAGACAATAACTTCCAACACCGGTCCTCTATCTTCTCCAAGTAAATGGATTTCATCAATGATTATCAGACTAACGGCCTAGATATTATTTTTAGTTTATCAGAGTATTATTAAGATTTGAATGCTTGCAAGGCTTTAATTTATCTTAATTTGCAAGTCTCTGTACCTGAACGTAGCTTCGAGTTTGCCAACTTCGACTAACCCCATCCCATTTTTCTGGAGTTGTCACTATCACATCTGACTCAATAATTGATCGAATATCTGGTGTCACATCTCCAGTTAATTCGACGACTTTTTTACCGAGTCGACCTTGTAACCTTTCCCTCCAGTCCTTCACTCTTTCTCTGACCAATGCTTTCAATGGAGCAATGTAAACTATCTGTAAAAGTCAAACAAATTATTGAATATAACGTACAATATCAAAATCAATCCAACAACTGTGGTAATTTACAAACCTTGGACTTAGGGTACACTTTAAACACTCTAAACATTGCCATTTCAGCTGCAATCGTTTTTCCCGACCTTTGTAAAACAAACATTTCCTGTTATAAATATATTATTGTGTAAATCGTCTATTGAAGTTAAAATTTTAAGTTTTCATACCCTGTCGGTGCTCCAACTAAGCAGTTAGAATCAGTGTGATACAAACAATGAAATATTTGTGTTTGGATTGGATTAAAATATGAGAATCTTGAAGAATACAGTAGCTCGAACTGCAAATCTTTTAAAGCAGAAATCGGTAAAGGATCCAAATCCAAGAGGTCTGTGTGTGGAGGATGTTGTTCTGGAAGAATAAGATGTTGGAAGGACACAGGTACAGTATTACTGCATCCAATAAGACGATCGGACATGATTCGTATGTAGTATTGAGGAGGCAGGGGTTCAGTAACAGGAATGGTAAATACTAACTCTTGTGGCTCTCTTTTGATAACCTGTTTTAAGATCAGTGTTTTTGGTTATCACAACTCATAGGGAAAAAACTGAAAAAATTATAATTTTTTACCTGTCGTTTTGTTATGAGAAAATATTCATGATGATAAATATAATTGTTTTGGGGATCTTCAACCCAGATCCAGAAACTCTCGGATACATTACCATGAAATCTAAATATAAGGGCACAAGCAAAATTAAATAAGGTAATCTTTAAAAAAAATGAAGGCAAATAGAAATATGATCTACAAATTAACCTGTCATTCCACTTAAAGTTTGGAGTAATTACAAGTTTTACTCTTAAAACGCTTCTTGTAATTCTAGAAGTAAAAACAAACCATTGATTAGAAATTTAAATTTCATACAGAGAAATAAAGGATCAATTTCTTACGGTTGAATATTAACATCAGCATCCAAACAAGGAAATTCTTCGGCACATCTCTTTACATTTGCACCCATCTTCTTGTGCATAATTAGCATGCCTATATCATCCGCACTCATATCCCGAAGCATCTCGATAGTAATTTTCTTCTTTTCTAGTTTCTCAAGGATTTCATGACTTAAAAACTTGTTTTGTCTTAAAGGATGAGAGAAATCTCCCCATAGCTGCTGATCAAGCATTTTACTGAATTCAAGAAGACGACCAGCCAATAGCGGATTATTTTGACGTAGCACCATTTCGAAAAACGCACGACATATTCTTACAGCGTTCTAGAATCCAGATTTTAAAATATTTCAATGCTCAATACCAATAAATACCCAGTCAAATTTTAACTTTTACCTGTATTATATATTGTTGATCCGACATTAAAGAAAAACTCTTAAAGTAGCCACGTCCAATATAAGTTTGAATTAAGATGTTCACTTTTCCATGAATATTTTCACATCCACCCCAAACCTTGAGATGACAGTATTCATGGGACAAATCATCCATTTCATCAAGTTCATCGTCACGAACTTTGACTTGCTCGAATTCGCTAGACTTAGAAATCATCATTAGAATTTGATCAAGGCTCATCACAGGTGCCATGGTCTCATTGAAAGTCTCGATTGTGTCGTATTTGATGTAAAAATGACTTGCGGTTCGTCCAAGATCTGCAAAACACAATAATATCAAGATGTAATTTACCTAAACCATTGATAACCAATTCCACAATCACATGATTAGAAAATCGGTACCTGTTGAATGTAAATATTCTGTTCTTTCGTCAAAACGAATCATTTGAGCTTTCTCCAGATTTCTTGCAGCCTCGAGAATCAATTCTCTTCGTCTAATTGTTAACATAGGATCCTCCTAAAATCACATCAAAAACAGAAACTAGGTAGTATTACAATGTTCAATACTTGAAAAAAAAACTATTTTAAACTTAAACGAAATAAATTCTTGGTTTCATACACTTGGTTCGTTATATTGCATTCCATACAATTGAGGATTTCTTCTCATTCTCACAAATAAGTAAGAGTATGTTAACCATTCTACAGCTTCTTCAATGTTGGTAACAGATCCCAAAGCAACCTATATAAATAGTCGAATTATTATCATTATTCGTATCTTTACTTAAACTTAGCAAGTCAATATTTTCATACCTCAGCATTTAAGTTGTCAGCAAGGAACTTAATAAAGCTACTTTCAATTGGATACTGATTCGTTAGAAGAGAGAGATAATGTGCTAATTTATCGTGTGTCGTAATTATAGTTCCGTGACCTTCTGTGTCGAATTGAGGACGACCGGCACGCCCAAATATTTGCAAAACATCCAGAATGCCCAAGTCAACAAAGCTTCCTTGTTTAGCATCGTAAATTTCTGTACCCTGTAGTTAGAATAAAATTTCAGTTTTTTTGCAATTGTTTATGAACGATTAAACTGATTATACTTAAATGAATAGTTTGATACTTACCTTGATAATAACAGCATGTGCTGGCAAATTAACACCCCAAGCCAAGCTATTGGATTAAAAACAAATTGTTGGTACAACGAATATTTTGGAAGAATTGGTTGCATACAAAAATATGAAATATTGAAACACAATTGGAAGTGTTTGTATTACTTACGTGGCAGTGCAGCAAAGTACCCGAATGAGACCATCACTAAACAATTTCTCGATTATATTTCTAAAATGTAATCATTGCGTAAAAAACAAAAATTATTATTTGAACTTTAAAACTTACAAAAATATTACAATTAGAAAATCAAATAAAATCTGACCTGTCTGATCTTAGGAGTCCAGCATGATGGCAGGAAAATCCATTAGCAAATAACTCTGCAAGCTTCTTGTTTCGAGATTTTTCTAAGGTTTTCATACCTTTGCCAAACTCACTAAAAGCTTCATCACTATTTTTAACTTTGAAAGTTTCTGACTGTCCTTTCTTCGAAGCCATCTCTATGAGTATCTCTGCTGTTTTCACAGTGGCATTCCTGGCATGAACGAATACCATCACCTGCGAATGTAAATATAATAATGCTTTCGTTTGGAGTCTAGCCCTTACACTATTAGCTTTAATTAATATATTAGTTTAATTCTTCTTTACCTGATGTCCTCGAGATACCATTTCGAATACTTTTTCGTAGCAACAAACATCCATCTGTCTCTGCTGCTCTAGTATGCTCAAAGCCTTCACACCGATAAATGTTTGCCCTAAGGGAACAGGACGGAAACGAGAGTCGAAGTAAAATAATCCTACCCGTAAGCTCACCCTCAAAAATCTTGCAACGTCAACGTAGTTCGGTAACGTAGCTGACAGTCCTACAATACGGATCATTCTTTGGGAAGACTCAACCTAACAAACAAGATTCAATGTAGTCTTACATTAGGATTTTAATCAGATTATTTTTAAACATACTTGACGGATTGTTCGGGCTACAAGAGATTCAACAACTGGACCTCGATCTCCATGAAGTAAATGTACTTCATCAATGATAAGTAATTTAACAATTTGAGCAAGAGCAATATCACCGGTTGATTTTCTCGTTACCACATCCCACTTCTCGGGGGTAGTAACAAGCATTTGTGTTTGACTAATCTCAGCTTTTGTCAGTTGCATATCGCCAGTCAATTCTCGTACTTGAATTCCTAGTGGAGCCAGTCTTTTGGAGAAGTTAGCAGTCATTTCCGCTGCAAGTGCTTTCATAGGAGCTACGTATACAATCTAGGGGATGCCCCAAAGTTTTAAATTACATTATTACATTATTAAGCAAAGAAAAAATAGTTAACTTTTAACGTTGTCCAACCTTGAATTGATCTTTTTTTATTACTCCACCATCAATATGATTTTGAATGCAATGAAGAACAGCAAGCAAAGCTATATTCGTTTTCCCAGCACCCTGAAAACAAATTGAGTCAGACGAATCATCAGAAATCAATTGACCTCAAAAAATGCATTTCTTATTTAAGTAATTACCGTAGGAGCACAAATCAATAGATTTTCATTAGTCTTGTAAGCAGTTTCAAATACAAGTGATTGGATTCTGTTAAGACATTTCATTCCACGGAACACCTGTTGAGCTATGGGATCCAAAGTTGAAATGAGAATTAATTCCTTTCTGGCAGCGTTTGCAGGAACGGTTGCTTTCATTGCGGGTAGAGATATTTCCTCAAATTCATTTACATCTTTTCTCGAAGCAGATTCAGGAAGAACCATTTTCACCCCAGAAATAAATCCAGCTGTTTGCTTCGCTTCAGCAAAGCTGTCATATACATTTGGCAAATCTCCTGGAGCAAATTCTCCAAACCCTACTGACCTAACAGCTTTTTGGATCTTTCCCCTCATTGCTTGACCTACTTCAACTTCTGCTTCGTACACTGCACTAGCCCCATCAGACCCTCCTAAAACCTCTCCTCTTTTGAAAGCTTTCTTTTCCTCCTTTCGGTAAACTTTCTCCAAGTATTTCTCTTCAGCTGATTGAACTTTAACTCCTATGACAGGATGTGACTGAGTAGATGTGCTAAATTTTACATGGTTTCTAACAGCTTGAGCTAACGCTTGATTTTTATTGAGTTGCTTTATGATTGTATCTCGATTTGTTAATAGGGACATAATTAATTCAACTTTCTCAAATCCCAAAAGATCAAATAGATGCTCTTGAATCTCATCGTTAGTCTTGGCTGAATCAATTGTCCCAATTACGGCATCCAAAACATCTTCATTTCCAATAAGATTTAGTAAATGTGTTCTATCCCATAAAGTTGGTGCATTACTAGGTGTACTAGAGCTAGCAGTAGGTTTCTTATCCAGGGGTAGATCAGCCGCTCCATTAATACTATAATCTGTGTCAAATAATTCCTGGACCCTGTCATTTTCAGTCTTCCAAACATCACTCTGAAACACGCTATGTACGTCTAGTAAGTCTTCTGTTCGTATATGTACGTCTTCGTTTTGATTCGATGATAAAGCTGATGTGACGCTATCTACATTTATGCGGCGGAAGGGAAATAGTTTCAAATCGCTACTATCACCTTGTCCATTAAGCTTACTACTGGAATCCTCATCCTTCCCACTTTTCAATGCCCGTAACTTTCTTTGCAATTCGTCCCTCGATTGAGTATCTGTCCAAAAGACAACTGAGTTGAATGCCTGACTAGCCCTGATAACCAAAGACGGATCCACATTTCCCAGGTACTCTTTGATATCTGATATTAACCTTCTACTTGGACAAGAGGGTTTAAAATCAAATTCGTCGTAGTCCTGGAGAAAACAAGATAGAATAGTGATTGCTACATCGCTAGATCTTTGAGCTACGTCTGTAGACGGTAAATCAACTTTAGCTCCAATGTCTTTGGCAACAGAAAAAAACTTTGCACAATCCGCTGCCGCCTGTTCTTGTTTAATAGAGGGTTGGCTTCCAACAATAAAATCTTGTACATCATTCCATCCACTGGTCCTGTAGAAATAAATAAAACAATGAGTACTAGTGTTTTACTGAGAAGTGAGAAGCCGTAGTATTAATAGATACTTTAATTAAAAATAACCTCTTTTGATTTCGGTTTAGTCTTGATTTTCTGTGCTCAGCTATAGCAAACTCATGCTCTCCAGTGGACAAGAGAAGATTGAATGGCCCTTGAGGTGGCACTTGCTTTGGTTCATGTCTTTTCTTAAGACTTGGATGCGACTGCAGGTACTGTGACCATCTTGGGGGATTAAACATCCAACTTTTCTTAGAACTAGATGAAGGCATCGCTACCACTGCTTATAAGATCGCTTCTCCTAATGATATTCAAACATTAAAGCAACTACGAAGGGAGCAGACAAAGGTACCAATGATAATCTACCAATT
>JAQGAA010003825.1:0-10312 GCA_034696425.1 Isotoma viridis
TTCAACAGGGCATGTACTTGCTTATAATTTTATAAGACATGAGTATAACATTAAGCATACAGTAATCCAAAAAATAAATTGCATATCGTCGAATTGTCAGTTTAATGTTCAATTCGAGGGCAGAAAAAACTCTTTCACAAATTCCGGTTAACATAATAAGTTAATTAAGCACATTTACCGAGCATTTAACTTTTGGCACCAACAGGTAAAAGCCTTCTCACGACCTGGGTTTAAAGCCCTAAAAGTATCTTCAAATCCTTGTGGATTATCAAACGATAAGAGGTCATCCATCCAATCACGGAACTCCTTTTGACGAAACTGCTGCTGCAACAATATTGAAAATGAAGGTAAAAATATTAATTAAAAATTAAGCGTCAGCTTAAACGTTCTAAAAGTGAAAAGGTTATGACAAATAACTTACTATAGGATCAACATCAGACTGATCTAAAATTTTATGGGAGACATTCAGATCCCCAACGATGAGAACAAATTCTCCTGCTTTTACTAAATTAGTTGCTCTTTCTGCTAACAGTCGATGGAAACTCAATTTGAACTCTTTATTGTTTATTGTATCAGCAGGATCATCCCTCAAACGGGGACAATAGACATTAATAACGTTCAGTCGTTTTTGTTCACCCTCGGGAGTCTAAAACCCATTCACAAATCCTTAACTACTATTGCCAAAGTTATCGAATGATCGAATCCGTGAAATATTTATTCAACTGTTAGACACAACTTACATTAACCAGAAATTGAGTCACAATAGCTCTCCCATCCATGTCTCCGTATCGTGCATTAGGAACGTCCTCTGCACGTACAGTGCAATAGCTTCCTATCGCTTTATCAGATTCCACGTACTTTTGATCTAATGTCAACCCACTCAGCCCTTCTTCAGCTTTGAAAGGTGTTAATTTATTGTTACAGTATGTTGCAACTCCTGGAAAATACAGTGTATAGTGTAAGATTTTGTATAATTACCTAAAACAAAATAATACATTTTAAAAACCGTAAATCTCTATCTAGAATTCTCTCTCACAGCATAACATTCCCCATAACTTTTCATACCTAAGGAGACCATGAAGCTTGATTTATATATAATCTTTTTCCCATAACAATTTTCTATTTCTCCGTATACTTACGTTACACACGTTTTTATTCACGTGCTGTGCTGTACGAGGGTTTCAAAACTAGTAATTAAAAACAAATATTCAAAGTCCTTCATAAGTTTTAACAATTTAAAGGAAAAATTAAAGGGGAAAAATATAAATTAGTGTGAAATGACTTGTATTATAAATTAGAATGTCTGTATTTATCAATTCAAAAAACAAAAGTCCCTACCTGGAGTCAAACCCTGTTTGAAGTATCAAACAATAAATAATACTCATGGTATTCTGAATCGATTTTAACGGTTTTTCGGATGAACTAAAGTTCGTAAAAACTATTACCTGAATATCCTCCTTTGTGTCGACAGTAAGAAAAATAAGATGAATAATTTTCAACCAAAGCTTGCGATTCTTCCAATTGGCTTCCTGAAATTAAAAAAAAACTAAATACAAATTCTGAATTGTATTACACTGTAGCCAATTCATAAATAAGTTTAATTTTATAATCATTAAGATGATTTGCAGAGATTTGACATCCTAACAATGGCTAATTATACAATAATATATAGCTTCCCACACCGTGGGCTGTCGATAAGTTGTAACCTGAAAGGTGCAGCGGTCAGTAAATGATGGTTAGCTGATAGTTGGTAGAGAGTATCCATGTGAAAAAAACACATAAATGTTTTATCGATTTAACATAAAAAGTTAAAAACAGAACAATTTAATAAGGTGTAAGAGTAAGAAACCATCATGATACCCGTATTATATTCGAATTAGGTTAGAATCCCACAGACTTAATCAGACGTTAGTAAATGTAGTAATACTAATGAAGTAACGAATATTTTCATTAGTGTATTTTTAGTTTTACTTCCAAATAGCACAGAAAAGTAACACTATCATTTTCCTGTCTCAAAATCAAAAATTAGATTCTTATATACTATTTTTTCAGCTTAGTTTCTTACGTGATAATTTTGTTTCCTGAACAGCAAAAATAGTCGGGTGTTTCAAATCACTTATGACTTTTGCCATCTGTAGTGTCCTCATGCCATTGATATTCCAGGAAAAAATAGTAAATCCTGCTTTCCCTGATTCTTTTTTCCTTCCACCTTTAACTGAAGACATCTTTCAAAATTTGGAAATGCTGACTGGACTGTGGAAATCATGAAATTAACACTCCTCACTTTTCATTTAGAAATTTCGGTATGATCTTCAGCTTAAGATTTTTTTTCAGGAACTTCAAATTTTTTGTCTGCGGTCAATAAAAAAAACATTTGTCAATTATGAGTTTAAAATTAGTTGTGAATTCAGAATTGTTCCATTGCACATTGCTAACTTTGAACTTTATCTTGAAAATATTGAATGTGGAATGTGAAAAAATCCTCCTCACCTTTGACTTTTTGTTAAATATTCTGTTGTGTGTACTGTCAACTGTGTACTGATTAGAGATTACTCAATCAATACACAATATGCAATATACAATACTATGTACTAACAAACAAATCAAAACCTAAAAGCATTCAGTCAGGCCCCATCATTCATCATTATGCATTGGTCCAAAACAGAAAAGTCAAAAGTTCAATTCATTAATTATTTAACCTCAGCGAGTGACTCCACTCCACAGTTGACAGTTGTCAGTGCACAGTATCTACAATTTCAAATGTTCCACAGCATGTGACATGAACTATGAACTTACATTCAAGTTTGACAGTATCACAGTTGTGAGTTGACAGTTTGATCGATCAAAGTGCAAAAGTCGGTACACAGTATATGCAGTATGTGAAATGGAAACAATTTCGTTACTCTGACCTCCGAATTCAAACGGTACACAACAGTTGACAGTGTCAAAATTTTCAAAATTTCCTACAACAAACTTAATTAAAAAGAAAAATTCTCGTCAAGTAAATCTCTTACTTTTGTATGTATTTCCTCCGGTCTGGACTGCAATTTACTTATTCAGCAGGATCGCAGGGTGGTCCAAGTCCTAGAAGCAGTTTTCTTGCTTCATGTGATCTTATGTGTATAGCTTTTTTATGGCCATAATAAGCAAAAGCCATGTGATTTCTTCTTATTTTAGATTTGCATTTACACATTTGCCCTGAACAAAAGCGCCTACAAAAGTTTTACCGCATATTTACCCTCTATGTTCTGTATTGGGGCAACTGCATCACACTCACATCACACTTCCATGATTTCTCATTAATTCCAAAGAATAATTAATTCATTCATATCTTAAAAAACATAATCAAACAATATCATACTTTATAAGCAAATCAAAACAAAGAGATGAATGAAAAAGGAGACTGGAGTCTGAAATGGGATTATTCGTATTATTTACAATTATAATTAATTAACTTAATTTCATTGTATGTATAGAGAATAATATTTGCAAAATCGAAATATGTGAAGAAATATTATAAGAAAGCTTGTACACGATAATTTAGAATTATTTTTTTAATTATTTCAATAGTTCTTAATTAATTAATTTATGAACACTGATCCCTTGATCCTCCCTACCTATAAATTAAAATTTGGAGAATAGGAACTTAAAGTTTTCTTCTGTTTCATACTTTTCATTTCATGAATAATCCATTAAGAAAGAAAAATAAATTTAAGCTTAAAGCTTGAATTTTAAAAGATTTGAAAAAATAAATAGTAAAGATAAATGAGATTTACAACTTTGTGTTATTCTTTGACATTTACCTTCATGATCCACGTATTTAAATACAAATAAAATAACATAATAATATTTATTTTTACCTTGAAAATAAAGACACTGGTAAGCTTTTATCGTTTTGTAAATTATTTACAAGAACGTTTATAAAGAAACCAAACTAACAAGACACTTTTTATTTGACATTGAAAATTATAGGAAAGTTTACCAACTATGTCTAATATTATTAGGTTTCTTGAAATTGAAAGGATTGTGAGTTATTTTTGTAAACAACAACAAAAATAGATTATAATGAAAACTACCTAAAACTAAATGAAGTCCCTTTAAATATTTCATTTTAGCATCGTAAGTTAAAGATTGGTAGTTGCAGAAGTTTGCTCATGCTACTTTCAACTTTGCAAGTTAGAAGCTCTTTTACCCCTATTCTCGGGTTTTAATTGCCTTAAGCTAAAAACAGTGCTGACCATCCATCCAAGTGACCCATGGGTAAAGGGTATTATCATAATATTTAATAACTTTTAATGATATAATGATGATATTAATTATAAAGTTTAACTACAGAAATATATGGAAAGAAGTATAAGAGAGAATTATGTGACAACGACAAGTAGTTAGAGCTTGTAATGAGTTGAACAATCCAACCTCCATTGATAACAAAATGGGACATAGTTGGATAAAGGGACTATGATTACATTATATCGTATACAGGACAGGATCTTGTGCCCATTCTCATTTAATATTATACATTTTACATTCACATTTTTTAAAGAAATGAAAGAAAGCTGTTAAATTTTTAAGTAAATATTTATGCATAATTTTTATTTTTATGCTCTTATCAATAAAAAACTAGGTACCTAGGTGTATTGATATTGATTAATTCTTTTAAAAAAATTTCCTTATTTTTGCAATCTTCATGTCACTCCTGTCCCGTGTTAAAAATTCTCAAATAATATAAAGTTTTAAAGAGTGAAAAGTCCTTTGAAATTGAATCATAGATCATAATTTAGTTTAACAGAGTGATAATTTTTTAATACATTCTTAAATGGGCATACATTTTATCTTCTAGTGAGTTAATGACAAGTTCCTTTATGTTATATTGGGCTAGTGTTGTGTACTTCTGAATATTCTAAACAAATTTATTTAACCACGCTTGAAAAATATTTAAGTTAATATCTCACTTGAGAAGAACACTTGGACGGAAACTTAGTAAAATCTTACTGACATTAGAAAAAAGATGTTACATGTTACTCATAACATAACTCATTAATGTCTCATCAAACTTTAAGATTTGTGCACTAACTAACGAAGCAGTTGTATGCATACATTCCGTGCTATTTTAAGCCTTCACGAACTTCTCTACATACATCATAAACACGCAGAAATTAACTTTATTATCGCATTAATATTTAAGAATAAAAATGTATTCCTACCGGTTACATCATATTTAGGTCGAATTGTTCACGACAAAAATAGGCAAGAGTACTTGTGGATTGTGTACCACTTTGATAAGGGGATTGATGTTGAGAATGCGTCTTTTTTGCATTTGGGCAAAATAACATTTCAAATCTAGACAAAATTGTATGATAATGTTTGTCTATATTAGTAGTTGCAATTCTAATAAAAAACCTCATCCATATGCATGCATACTCATAGCGGTTTGTTGATTATTTTTTGTTGAACCGGCTTCTCACTCTCAGAACCTGTTGTTTACTGCTTCCATGTACCTTAATTATTGGTGGTAATTGAGAATGCATAATTTTATAACTTAGCCCAAAAACTTATTTACATAAGAGGAAGCAATGTTCCGTATTATGTATGATGTGCACGTCATGTGAGGGATGAGGTGAAGGAATCAACAGTGTTAAGTATACACACATTGTCAATATAAATTTAACCTACAATAGTTTTATTATGCTCGTCTCCTGCCAAATCTGCTGAGATGATGAATATGTGTCTAGAAATTAGCATATACCCCAATTCACAACAAAGCATCTGTATAACTATCTACATCGTACATTCATCCATTACACATTTATCAATAAGAATAATTAATGTAACTGAATTACATAAAACTTCAATGACAAAGCTTAGCAGATTTTTGATGAAACGGAAGTCGATGTAATAACATTTATTCGCAGATTTAAGAAGCTTTCACTATCCATATTATGTTACAAAATTGTGTCATCCGCTGACACGCTTGTATCATCATTTCACTCGACAATATTGCTAGAGCCATCATCACCATCATCATAATGTGTCCGTCACCCTCGATTGATATAAAAAAATCATCGAAAAATATACAGAAAATTTTACGTTCTATTCTGGATCATTATAATACATTATGCATAAAAATGTACAACTCCTGTTAGCACTCATATATATATCATATACATAATTTCATATATTTCATATACGTCCATTATTCGTCACTTTAAATATAAAAACATTTTCATGTGTTTTTTACTCCAAAAAATGTGTTTATTTTCACCATCTCATAATAATAATGTTTTTACAACGTCATGCTAAATGTTAAAATGGTTGCTTGGTATTTATTTAAGAATAAATCAGCTTGAGTTTGTGGCGAATCGACAGATAGTTTAAGTAAATAATAAAAAATAAGCTAATGCGGTAATATTATTATTATCAAAGTGTATACAGTTGCATTATGTATTCAGGGAAAACTTTGGAGTAAATATATATACAGAAACAGAGTATTATTTGCACAAACTGATAAAGTTTCGGATCCATCCATGGTATTCATATTCTCAAAATGTTGGCTTTAGCAAGCTATAGTAATAATAAATGCTGTCCACTCCAAGCCTTTCATGCATATTACACCACACTACTCAAATGATAAAAATGTTCAAGCACGTTTATTAGTATAGTATATATTAATGTCTCATAGTTTCCATAACTCTCCCAGCAAATTTTAGAAGGCCGAAAAAACCTGATCTGGGTGAAAAATAGCTTCTTGTCATGGACAAAAAAGACATCCAATAGTAAAGCATGTCTTATAATAGCTTTGGCTTTAAGTAAATATAATAATGAGAAATTCAACAATTTAATTTATAAATTGAATACATCACGCTAGGGTTTCTGAGCTAAAATGTAATATTAATAGTATATTATTTTAATTATATCATGCAGATTAGAAGGATTTGAATTCTTTTTCAGTTTGCTAGACTTTAGTAATCCTTCTAAGGCATGAGTTGGACTTAAATGAGCAAAAAAGCCGTTGGTATTTTGGAGAGAGTTTTTGTTAGAATATTATTATTATTACATTCTTCTAACAATCCAGAAGATGATAGGATCATAAGATAATACAAGCTGAACTGTAATGCTTGCTAATGCTGTATAGTCTTGTAAAAAATGAATATATTCCTATTATTTTTGTAATATTGAAGTTTTACCTTTCCATACGGATATTGTTGTGAGGTTTGTATCCTATTGTGTGGGGTAGTTTTTATCTCTAACGATACAAAGTAAATTGGTGAAATACATGTAGAAGATACTTATTATCCTGATGCATGATATTTTATATGAGTAAAGTGGGAGTTAGTTAGGGAACAGAGAGCTTTACATTTATTATTTTGTACGGTTTGCTTTTGTGTTATTCATCGATGCTGATGTTGTAAAGCAATAGGTCTTTAGTTTAGTTAGTTAGTATTGTGTCATCTATCCTTGGGGTTGCAATGCCACAGGTGATTCTGGTCTCGGCAAGTGCACCAAGTTTTATTCGTCTCGCTGTGTAAGTTTTTTTTTCAACTGGATGAGATACATCACAGATTATATAACTGCTGGAAACTCTGAAAATAGATTGAATTTTGGTATAAAATTAGATATATCTTGGAGACTGTGTTTAAAAGTTTTTTGAATTCCATTGTTTGATAATTTAGTTATTGGTTTGACGTTGCCTGCGAATATCGTTAAAAGTTTTCACCTGTTGATTGTCCAGGTTGACTGTATTGTGAAAATATTAATTTGAAGTAGATTGAATTTAATCGGCTGAAATAAAAAAGCTTGAAAACATTTAATAAAAATCTTTAAAATTTTAAAATTAAAAATTCAATTTGACGATGGGATCTATACCGGATGATGCCCCAGCACCTCGGTTGTGCCATTTAGTAAAATGGCCAGATTTTGATGGATACGGGTTTAATTTACATGGAGAGAAGTCAAAACCAGGCCAATATATTGGGAAAGTTGATAAAGACTCTCCATCAGAGCTTGCTGGATTGAAAGCAAATGATCGAATTCTTGAAGTTAATGGAACAAACATATCAAATGAGAATCATAAACAAGTTGTTCAACGAATTAAAGCCATTCCAAATGAAACCAAGCTTTTGGTAATTGATGAAAAGGCTGAGCAGTATTACAAGGCTTTGAATATAGTTGTCAAAGGGACAATGCCTAATGTGGATTATAAAAAGACACCTGTCCCTCGGCCAAATAGTACAACTGTTGTCCTTACTCCAGTTGACAATGAAACTGTTTGCATTAATGGATCCACTCACTCGGAAGAAGATAGGGCTACCCATATTTCGGATAGTCATTCTGGATCTTCTTCACCTGTAAGTGTATGTTTCATTATTGTTCATTTCACTTTATTAAACGATACTCTTGACTTACATAATTTTAATTTTTTATGATTTACGATACATTATAATCAACAATAGTTGATAATAGTAGTTACAAAAATTTCTTTCTCATTAAGGTTGTCTTAACATTTCAAAACCGTGAGACATGTGCTTAACAATTTCTCATGTAATTTTACCATGAAGATGAACAATTCTTAGTGATGGAAGCTCAGCGGTTATATTTTTGCAAAAAATGTAATACACCATGAAGTTGCATTCGACAGATATTAAATAAAATAAAATATTGAAGCCAACAGGGGCCTCAAAGTATTTATTAAGTTTAAACTCTTTTTATTAAATCGTGAGGGTATATATTCATCAAAGCTATAAACTTCAGTCAAAGGTTTTCTCTGTATGGGCATTGCAATTTTTAAGGATTTATGCCGTTTTTTGGTTTAGGAGCAAAAGCAAGTAAATAATAATATTATATATCCGTGTTTTAAAATATTGAATGAAAGCGCAATGAACTGTTATTGTGTTAGCATTGAAAAGTATTGTTTGAAAACAAAAATATTCTATTTGAGTACCAGGTTTAGCATACTTTTTCAATAATATTTACTAAATACAGCAATTTTTCAGCATCAGTGAGGTTTTTCGTGCCTTTGTACTTAAAAGAGGCATACTTACATTATATGCAACAAGGATTAAACAATTGGAAATGGAAATTTAGTGAAAACTAGGAGCATTCGTTTGTTTCTTCCAATTAGACATTTCTGTATTATTTTCTTAGTTCTTGATTAATTTCGTTCTTCTGTAACTCTCTGTAGTGGCTTGAAATCCAATTAGTTACTGTTATGCATGCTGACGTTAATGATTTATTATTTTCTATTGATATTATTCCTCTATATTCATTCAATTGTAGAGTAAATTAGTGCAAAAATATTAAAAGGAATAAGGTGGCGTTGTCTTAATGTCTGCTACAGACAATGTTTCGTACATATTCTCAAATACCTATTAATTTTTAGTTAAAAAATAATACATTTTGTCATTGTCAGTTAAGAACTCAAAGGAATTTAAATAAATGAGTAAAGTAAATTAGCATCATGTAGGTATTGAAAGCATATGAACAATAAGAGTGTTAGTAATAAATAATGAATAATGTTTAAGAATGAAGTATTTCAGTAAATTAAAGAAAAGTAAATCTTAAAAGTTGAGGATTATTAGTGCGATACTATCATCTCTTGCACGCACCCAACTTAAACGGCAAGTGCTAAATAATTTACTCTCCATTATTTATTGCTAATTTTAAACTTAGCTTATATATTAATTCACTGAGCAGAATATTTGCGGAAAATTTTTAAACCCATAAATTTAATCAAACTTGAAACTTAATTACTTAATGCAGTAGACCATTTTCAATCAATAACTTTCTCCAGATTTAAAGACATTTCTTGAGAAACATATTCGGCTAACTTTGTTAATCGTGGTGAAATATATAGACAATTTTCAGTGCTACTTTTACTAACCCAGTAAAATGCTAATCTTAAAATTAACTTAAATTAAATCATCAAGCAGATGAAAAGGAATTTAACTTACAGATAGTAAATATTTTGATATAATGTTATTAGAAGTAGTAAAAGTAGAGCAGTAGCTTAATCTTAAAACATTTTACTACGTGCGTACAGGATTAGTGCAGGTAAAAGTAGGCAAGCACATTTTTTATTGCACTCATACTCTATCAAAACCAAAACAATCATAATAATCCAAACATTAAAATACCAAGCGCATTTAATGCATTGTACCCAAGTTGTCTGGTGTATTATGCCTTAGCCTCATTATAACTTTTAAACGATCACTTTAATTTGTGAGACGATTTTTAAACCTTAATCTTTATTAACGTCTTATGTATTCACGTTGCAAAAACTAATAAACATTGTTTGTATTTTTTACTTCCTACAACA
>JAQGAA010003826.1:0-10310 GCA_034696425.1 Isotoma viridis
ATTTATTCGATATAAGTCATACTCGAGGTAATTATAAATGTAGATTTTTCACTAAAACTTCTCAGCTAGCAAAACCATCGAATAAAACTGAATAACGAAAGCTTTTTATCAAATTTTTCTACATTAGATTTAACCTTTAGTTATTCATGTCACCACTCGTCCTACTTTCAATTCAATTTATGCAGAAATACGAAATCTGTCAGTGTTCTTGGAATATTTGGAAGATTCCATTCTCATTTTTATATGAAACCACAGATTAAGATTGACATAAAAAATCAAAAAATTCTTATTTTTACATCTCATAACTCCAATAGTCTAACCTCGAAGAACTTTTTATTTTTCGCATGAAAACATTCCAGAATGTTTTAGAAAAAAGAATTTATTTGAATTATAATATTTGACGTAATGGAATGTCAACGAAATTGAAGATACTATTTCTACCACAAAATCCATTCTGCCACCAAACTATTCCACTTACTCGGATTTCTACTCACTGCTACTGCCAAGCCAAGAAAAGTGTTTCCATTCTCCATCCTTTTTAAAAATTTGCAAAAGGATTAACTTTAAAAAGTCTCAGTTCACGCATTTTTCTTCCAATTTGGAATTTTTAAATCTCGAAATCATCACTCTTTTATTTTAAAAGAAAACTGCAGAAACAAATGTGATTAACCTTTAACCTTGAGTTTATAAAATTTTTATGTCTCAAAGCTTCATGCTAAAACAATCCAAAACACGAATCCAAAAGATTTACACAAGCCACAAAAAACCCGACAAGAAAACCCGGGTATTTCATACCCTGATTCCTGTCAAAACCTTTTCTCTAATGTTACTTTTCCCTATCTTCGATAATGCTATTTCCATTTGGCATTTCATTCAAGAAAACGTGTTGGTTGTAAAAGGACAAGTATTATTCAAAAAGCCTTCTTTGAAGTTGACAAACAAGGAATTTCTTATCCACAGCATACTCAGCTATTTATATTTTTTCACTGCCACATCCCTTTGCAAAGCTTTTAAAAAAAACCAAAAAATAACAAACACAAATCAAAAACATCACATTTTTCTAATGCACTTTCTCCTCAAATTGAATTTTGTATAAAAGCTGAGATTTTCATTGAAGTAAAAAGCAAACCGAAAGATTTCTAAAGCAAAGCGTAAATTTTTAAAAACAAATTTAAATACAATTTTGTCCTCAAAATTTGTTTTTAAATGCAAAAAACTATAAATTCTTATTCTTTTACAAAAACAAAAACAATTCGTGGAATAAAAAATCTAAATTTGAATTCCACGTGGACATATTTTCACTGAGAGAAATAATACCAGGAAATAAATTAATAGCTTAAAAGAATAAGATTTCACTACAACGACAACTATTCACATGCACAAAATTACAACAACTATTCACAAGTACAAGCATGCACAAAATATTTATTTAGGGAAAATCCAATTTCAAAACTAAATTTGGTTTTATTTTCAAATTTAATTCCATCCTTTCTCCTCATTCTTATAACTTATTTATATTCAACAGTTTTTTGTATGAATTTGCTTCTATTATTAAATCCGTTTCCAGAAGTTTCTCTTATTGAATAACGAAATTAGTTATCTCTTACCATTTCAATATGCAAAATACAACAAATCCTATAAAAGAACCTTCATCAAGTTTAATAAATCCAAACTTTTACGCAATTCTTGATTTAATAGATTTCAACTCTGTCACTACTCAATCTATTTCCTAAAAATTTCCTTGCTCTCTCCTCTTACTTAATCAAATTACCCTAATCACCACCACCAACCCAAAAAATCTATTGACATTGACTGACGAGTCTTTTAAATTTACACAATTTCTCTACACAAAAGTCTAAAAAGTACTGAAAAAGGTGTTGAAAAATGCATAAGATATTTTGTAAGCAAGTACAACTACAAGATAAAGATCCAAGGTAAAATATTCTTGAATCACATCACGTTAAATAAAACAGATAAATAACCAACACCACTCATATCTTTTAGTATTATGTCACAGAAAATATTAAAGTAAAAGCAAACGTCAAAATTCACAGATCATTCTTCGTGATTTTTCCCTTCAACAAATTTCTAAAACTTTACTCAATTTCCTTTAATATCATTTCCATCCATTCCCTGTTTTTTCCTTATGCTTTTTCAAAACTGTCTCTCAATCTTTTTTCCGTATTTTTGTAAAATATGTAAATGTATAATGTCATAAGACTAATAATCCCATTCCTTGTGAAGAAAGGCGTACTTTAATTTCTGAATTAGAATCCCCCCACTTGCGTATAAAGATTAAACTCTTGGACGTTTCATACATTTTGTACAATTCTTTTTAATCTTGCAACCAAAATCCCTTGAAACAACATTAAAATGAAACATTTAACAAATACAAATTCCTTCCGGATCATCTTCCTCAGAAAAGTAACCATCTCTCCTTTATAAACCGTATGCTAACTTAACTTTAAATTTACACTCTTATGAATAAAACTTTATACAAATTCGAAATGAAACAAAAATGTTGCGTTTCAATTTATTTTCAAAATTTATATCAAATATTTTCCAGCTAAGTGCAATATAAAGTACACTGCAAACAATAACCAAACTAGCACGCTTTATCGTTTTGTCCTGCTTCAATCCACTCTAACCTCATCTTCTGATAAATCAAACATCAATTTTGGAAGATTTCCAAAATAACTAATAGCAACTCTTGCTTTTCCTTCTACATAATCAATTTTAAAAGAGAAATCACCCAAGAGTACATAATTAAATGCGGACTTACAGAAAATAGCAAAAATACAGGATCAAAGTAGACAAGAAAATGCATGGAGAGAGATGAGGCGTAGAAAGAGATAATATAACAAAAAGAAAAGTCGCATTGAAGTTTCTTGTTACATTATTCAAAGAACTCATTATTTCCTAAAACTTGTCATTTACCCAATTTATTCCCAATTTATTTTCCAACTAGAAACTAAGTCATTTACTTCTAGTGACTTTTCTCCGAATAGCATTTTCTATCGCCAGGACCCTTCAGGCTATAACGAGCTTCCTAACTAAACAAAAAAGATTATATTCAACCCTATAATTTACTTTGTAAAGTTTTACAAGAATTTAAGCTGATTTTGTAAGGCGTTTTAGTAAAAAACAAAAACTCAGAGGACACAAAAATAGGAAATGCGTTGAGTTAGATTAAATGCAACAAATTGACCTTAATCTGCTCTCTCTTTCAAGTTTGTGTTAAGTTTAGTTTGTGCATCCTTTTAAAGGTCAACAAGCCAATCTTATCAATTTCTCATAATTTCAGAATATTAAATGCAAACATCAAACAACCACTGGGGGTAAGGTAAACCATACTTCACCGCTTAACCTTTCCATAGTCTAATTTCTAGATTAAAAATATTTACAAACAAATCAGTCCTGGATACAAATTAAATCGGTTTTAACTAACTTCTGGGTAAATTATAAACAACCCTTTTATCTTTTTACTTCTTTGTTCGTGGATAAACGTTGACAGAATATTTTTCTCTTTTTTCACATTACATTCCACATAAAAAACTCTATCACAATCAAAATACATATCTGTTTTTTGTAACCTTGCAAAAAGAAAGCCTTTTGTGACACCTTGACAGCTAAAGTCGGTTTTTTCATGATCTTGTTAGCTTTTTGGGGAAAAATGATTCTGGCTTTAAATAGAAAAATGTCCCACGTCAACTATTTTTGGTTATACAACCAAAGAACTCATTATTTCCTAAAACTTGTCATTTACCCAATTTATTCCCAATTTATTTTCCAACTAGAAACTAAGTCATTTACTTCTAGTGACTTTTCTCCGAATAGCATTTTCTATCGCCAGGACCCTTCAGGCTATAACGAGCTTCCTAACTAAACAAAAAAGATTATATTCAACCCTATAATTTACTTTGTAAAGTTTTACAAGAATTTAAGCTGATTTTGTAAGGCGTTTTAGTAAAAAACAAAAACTCAGAGGACACAAAAATAGGAAATGCGTTGAGTTAGATTAAATGCAACAAATTGACCTTAATCTGCTCTCTCTTTCAAGTTTGTGTTAAGTTTAGTTTGTGCATCCTTTTAAAGGTCAACAAGCCAATCTTATCAATTTCTCATAATTTCAGAATATTAAATGCAAACATCAAACAACCACTGGGGGTAAGGTAAACCATACTTCACCGCTTAACCTTTCCATAGTCTAATTTCTAGATTAAAAATATTTACAAACAAATCAGTCCTGGATACAAATTAAATCGGTTTTAACTAACTTCTGGGTAAATTATAAACAACCCTTTTATCTTTTTACTTCTTTGTTCGTGGATAAACGTTGACAGAATATTTTTCTCTTTTTTCACATTACATTCCACATAAAAAACTCTATCACAATCAAAATACATATCTGTTTTTTGTAACCTTGCAAAAAGAAAGCCTTTTGTGACACCTTGACAGCTAAAGTCGGTTTTTTCATGATCTTGTTAGCTTTTTGGGGAAAAATGATTCTGGCTTTAAATAGAAAAATGTCCCACGTCAACTATTTTTGGTTATACAACCAACTGGTACTGGTGTTAGCAATCCACAAACAATATTTAAATTCTAGAAGGACATTTAAAAATACATTTTTTCAAACTTTACAAAATTTTAGAGTAAAAATGCACACATGGGTGTATGGTCTTTAGTTGAGTATTAAGGAGAGAAAAAGGAAGAGAAAGTACTTTCCAGTCAGTCGTATTAAATTGAGAGCATTTGACAAGAGTGATGTTGATTAGTTTCATTAGATTAAGGATATTCTCATTCTCGGCTTTCTCGCCTACAAAATCAATAAATAAAGTAAATTTTTTGTATTGCCTCGTTCCATCAAAAATAACTTTTGCCATTAGAGAGATTGGAGAGAAATGTCACTCACTCATTGTTTTAGTTAACAGTTGCGTCAAACGCACTCTTTTCTATACAATATTAATTAGAAAAGCATAAAATACAATTCAAACTAGAATGTTTCTATTTAAAATTAGCAGAATAAATTTACCAAGGCGTATTTGTTTGGTTTTTTGCTCCTTTTTTGCACGAACAAATTCTCAAAATAAATGAAAGAAAGAATGTTTATGACATTATGCATTTACTGAGAGTGACATGTGTCTGGCTCATACAACCTCAAATGCAAAGTGACACCAGGATTAACCAAATTGACCACTGGAACGTGCCTACTACAACTCAAACGAGAATTCTCAACAGTTTTCTCTACCAAAAATATATGAAAGTCTTTGCATTTAGTGAATGCATTTGATAACTTTATTTTTCGTTATTATCAAAAAGAACCGCATTTAGAAGTAGACAAGGTCATGACAAGCTAAATTGTACCTAATTCAGTTATAAATTATTTCATGTTCCATTTGGTTAAGTAAATCAGCAGGTTTCATTCTGTAAAACTGTTGCCTGACTGTCTTCTCATAAAAACAACCGTTTTTGACATAATATTCAGTCACAAGTCAAAACCAGAACAAACAAACAAACTCCTTTCAAAATGAAATGTATTTTAATGTACCATTGAATTAATTCTTTTTGCCATTAAAAAATTCCATTTTGCAATTTCCCCTTTTCCCGTTATTTTAATCTAGTTTGCCACTGTAAATTGATTTCTGCCCCTAAAATTAATGCTTTTGCAATTAAGTAAATAAAACCTGAAATTCATTATTAACAAAGTCAAAAAATATGCGAAATACAAGAACAAGAATATTTTTTTTCAAATTAATCGACCACACCAGCGCAAGTCAATCAGTTGGACAAAGAACGAAATGGGATTTTTTTCTTAAGCGTTACACTCAAAATAGGCACTTTCATTAACAAAATCTTAGAATCAAAAATTAAACAATAATATTATTTAATATTTAACTTAAATTAAGAATATTAGTCGGGTTTGGAATTATTTATTTTATGGAATTGAATAAAAAAGGAATTGTGCAAAAGCTCAATAAAACAAATGAAATACCGAATAAAATGAAGAATTCTGTTAATTAGTCCTAAATCAAAAGGACTTTAGCTAATTAGTCTATAAGTCATATTTCTGAGTAAGTTTGCCCACAAACCGTGAAAATTCTTAGTAAACTTTTCAAACTACGAATAAACTAACTTTAAAGGGAAAAGTTCTGTTACACACTTGTTTGTACACAGCTTGTTTTATATTTTTCTATTATTCATTTCAACCAATTCGAATTAATGTATGAAACTTCCACAACCAGCATTTATTTTTATACAAATTTCACATCAACATTTATAGAAAATTCCGATTGATTATGAAAAATCTCCACTTTACTATCAAGGTCGTTTCAAATCCTTTGTTGTTTTGTTATTTCCTTTTAAATTTGGACTCTCAGGAATTTATTGCAACTCAATCAGATTCATCTGAAAACGTGCCGTGTGTGCCTGGATAAGGAGTTTCATTCTTATTTAAGAAGGATTTGAGTAGTAAACAAATGGATTTATAATGTAAATCTCTTTTAACTCTTTTTCCAATCTCTTACTCTACCCACTTGTATATAGTTTAGTAAAATCCTCACGTACGATTTCCTAAGTATCAGAAAACCTTGTCCAATTCTCCTGTTGTCTCTCTAAAAAAATCCCTTATGGTCATGCTGCACCACTAGCCCATCCGTCCGGTATTACGTAGTTGTATTTGTTAAAATATTACTCTCCCCAAGCAATTTCCATTCCATTCCTAAGTATTTAATACAAAACTTTGCTACTGCTTGTGTAATGCAAATGCAACTGCATTTTCATATTTCTACTAAAATATTAAATTACTCAGAACAGAACAGTGTAACTCCCTGATCTTTAATCATTTTGACCTTTAGGTCCTTGACCTGACTCCGAATTCAAATAAGTCCATTATATTTCAATGGGAATGTTCATCTCGACATTTAGAGTGTATTTTGCTAATTTAAATATTTCCCAGCATGTTTTGCAGCATTGCAGAATATGCATTTCAAGGTTTGAATCAATTTAATGCTAAATAGAATAAGATAAATGGAGTCGTTCCCTAACCTAAACATAAACACACTTTCTGAAAGATAAATGAATTCTGTCAACTTGCTAATCTTTAAACTCAATCTTATTTAGTTGTTCAAATTATGTTCTATAAACTATGTCCCGTGTGTAAACAGATTAAGGTGAAAGGTCATCCTAGAGAATAATTTATTATTACTTGTTATCATAGTACAAATCTTTGCTTTACAACAGGAAATGAAATTTTGAGTTATTTTCAATTGACATTTCATTCAAAAACGGAATGAAACAGAATGAAACAGAACAAAATGTACAAAAGAAATGCAACACAAGTAAAAGAAGTACAGTAAATAAATAAAGTAAATTAATTATGTATTAATGGAATGTTCTTGAATCCCATTCATTCCTGACAAACTAATGAGTTGACTAAGTCTGTGCAAGATAAATGAATTAGCTAAAGGTTACAAAGTCTCTCGAGTGTGTTTGCGTAATTCCAGAAATCTATTTAACACACAAAGTGGATACTCAACAAAAATAATCATTCCCATAATATTCCCAAGATAATAGAGTGGCATTTGCATCATCATCATCGTCCTTTTGGTAGTGATGACAAATCAACTCTTAACAGATTGGCTTATACAGTAAAAGAATAAATCTCATTAGTATTATCATCATCATATAATGGATCTCTAAACTCTGGTTCTTAGGATCGTTCATTCATCACGTATCCCTTTTTATTAATTTGAGCAACCTGAACAGAAATTGCTCAAGATATGGTTTGACAGTAAGTGACTTGACTTAACTGTGACATTTATACTTTATACTCTGTGTCTCAAACCCCGTTTCGGTTCAAAGGATTTAGTTCTTAAAAAACAAATTGAATATTTTTGCTAAAGAGGTTATCATTTCTTATAACGCAACGGGTGAATGGCTATTATTTCGGTTGAGAGAACAAAAAAGTCATTTTATACACAATGTGTCTTTTCTACACAAATACGAACAATAATTAATCCAAACACAATTATAGATCCAATTAATAAATTCATAATAACTTTTCTCACATGCCTGACAGTAAGAGTTCTATAATAGAAATCCGGGCATGACCTTGACAAATAAGAATAGACAGATGTCAGACAGACCGTTTCTACAATAAATTACTTTCACTTATTTAACTCAAACATGTTACTTATTCTTTATGTATAAACGGAAATTAAGACTTGGTTTTTACACTGATAATGAGAATGTCTGGTTACATGATATAAAATCCTGATATAACACTTTTATGTCAGAAACCATTTGGTATATTTATTTAAAACTGTTTTTAAAATTCTAAAGTTAGACCAAAATTTGTTAAGTGCCTGACCTCAGTAGCGACTGTCTTAAAAATATATCAATATTCATACGATTGTTTGTAACTTATGGTTGGTTGATAATACAAAGTCCCTTCCGGCCTAGTGGACTAGTTAGAGGTAGTTATTAAAGTATGCTTTTTTAACCCTGCCTGATCAAAATGCGTCTCAAAATCATTAAAGCTTAGGAGCATAATTTAGAGTGAGTCTATTTATTCTAATTCCAAGTTGCTGACATTTCACACTTTTTCTTTTGACAAAGAGACTTCCTCTGTGCACTCTTAACAACAAATACGGAAGATTGACCTTTCTCAATTGTTCAAGGTCAATGTCAAATAACAAATCCAGGTCAAACCTTTCAAAAGACTTATCACTCTTTTAAAACTTGTTTTAAACTTATGAATCAATACCCAATTTCCTTCTTTCTCTTTCTTCACTTTCAGCACGCAAAGAACATGTTTAGTTATCCGTCCATATCGTATTGCATTTGCTGTCAAGTGAAAAGGAAACATTTCACTTTCGCTACTATTCACTCTTACTGGGAAATCCCAAAGCTAGAAATTATTTAAAATCGGACAAACATACACAAAATAAATATAAAAAATATATATAAAAAAGATAAATCCTTAAGAAAACTCTACATTTAAAACATTTCTATTTCATACGTTGTATTAAAGAAGAGAAACCCAAAAATCTCCAATATAAAATACATGTACATCGCTTTTACCATACGAAATCAAAATTATCTTTAAGAACCTCCACACTTTAAAATGCCCATTGAAGTGTAATGGAAATCCCGGAAGTATTCACAGTTTCCTTTTCCTTGGGCAAAAGTAACAAAAACTGTTCCTTTCCTTAGTTTTTACCGCAATGGAAGTTTTTCTTTGACAAAGACGTAAATCTCAAAATCATTTAAATATTTCACACAATCGATTTTTAAAAACTAGACTGAACATTAAAAGTTTTCACTTATTAAAATAAATAGATAAAATCGTTTTAGCTTTTAGGACGGCATTATTACTCTGACGGCTTTCTTTTCCGTTAGCTTTTTTTACTACAAAAATCTCCAGAAACCCCAATTTCTTACATTATGGTCTTATTTTATGAATTATGAGTTTTTACATAGATAAAATCCTTTCACTATAAACGGATATAATTTCCTTCACAAATCTTAATTAATAGAAAGCAAGTAGATAAGAATTTAAATTACCTATTCACGTACAGGATTGTGTATAAGCTGTCAAACGTGATGTTTTGTTAATTCCACTAGTTTAAATCAGTTGATGATTTTTGTGGATTTTTCCCTTAATTTCATTTGGAACTTTAACTATTTATTGAAATTATTTTTAGTATTACCTTTTTACAAGTTAAAATAAAAAGTATGAACTTTTATTGATTATTTATGAACTGATTAAAATAATTTGCATTTTTTTCTTAAATTATCGATTTTCTTAGCTTATTCGTAAACTAGAGGTATTTTTAGAGTTGAACTTCACAAAGAAGAACTTGAACATTTTTTAAACTGCTTCTGTTTTCCAATTGTCGAAACAAACTTTTTTAATTTCATTTTTCGAAAATGTTTTTGAAATTTCTAAAATGATTTTGCTGTGTTAACTTGTATAATAAATAGCATTTGTAATTGGATTTGATTACATATGAAAAGGGCTTGAAAAGATAGTGTGGAAGCGTTGAGCTGGATTGAGAAGAGAGAGAGAGAGAAAGTTCATCTATCTCCTCGAAGTGAAGTTGTCGACTGAACAGAACTTTTAGAATCTCGAGTAGTTTTTCTCATCTCAGATGGAAAAGCCTGATCCCTTTTCTCTCTCAGATCTTTGTTTAGGTATGCGTGACTTTCGGATAAATAAACCGTTTAACCGCGCATAGCGATGGGTGAAACCCCCGTGTGTGTCTGTCTGTCCTCATAATTTCTGAAAATTCTAAAAAAAATTTGAAATT
>JAQGAA010003827.1:0-10308 GCA_034696425.1 Isotoma viridis
TAAAGTTTCTCTTTTGCCATATACTCACCAAATTGGGACTCCTATTATCTCAAACTAGTTCACTTTTAAGTATAACCTTTTAAGATTTATAATTAATCTCTTTGAAAATTTCATGTGACCTAAATTTACTAAAACGTCAGGCATGTGGCAAGGGCAGGTAAAATAACACTTCAATAGACAATTCAAGTAGTACAGCATTTATGCCTTCAAATTTTCATGGAGTAAAGACTAGTTAAAGGCTTACCTAGTTAGACAACAACAACTACTACTACTGGAATAAAATAATAATATGACTTGAATGGTGATGAGAAGTTTGTAAAGTCGATTTTACTCCTAGGGTATTTATGAAATCGATCACGTTGGATATGAGTAGTCAAACTAATTGAATAAAGCAAAACAATAAAGTTCAATAGTTCACACCACAGCTCACCACTGGGAACATGTCGTGACTAGAAAATTACATGCTGCTTATATAAAAATTGATAAGTCATCATCTGTCAAACTTGAAAAGGATTTGAAATGAGGTTTCGACACTTTTGGTCTGGCAAGTTAGTAAACTTTTCCAAGGACAAGGTATTTGTGAATGTCAACTAGAGGATGTCAGATTTTGGCTTCATTCGCGTGTGCTTGTATTGTCACCTGAGACCTTCGAACAACAAAGAAAGTAATTTCCGTGCGATTTTTACATAACAAAAATATATTATATGGTTCAATTTTTTCTGATTTACTTTATTTAATTTGATTGAAATTGAAGTAAAAGCGAAAGCAGTTTTTCATAAAATCTGTAATATTCTATAAATGAAATGTAAACCGTGTTTTAAAGGAAGCTGCTCCAATTACATAATTTCTATTAAAGTAAAGTAAATGAAGCCTTTTATGAATAAAATAATTTGAGTGGGTAAAGCTATAGAAATAAATAGGCAGAAAGAGAAAGAAAGAAAATTGACTTATCTAATTTCTTTCCAATTTCTGATTCCACTCGTATAGCTTTGTTCATAAAAATAATCAAAGTTCTGGATATATTATAATTATTAAGTAAAATCACTATTATGTAGAGTATTACCCTAACTATAAGAACCCATAATATTGCTTTGTGGAGCAATTATTAAAAACTCCAGAAGTCATTTTCTTTATGTGCAATAGAAATGTACTAAGATGCGGAAAAATGAAGTAAAAAACCTACGTATATAATTTCTATAACCACCTACGCGTTAGATTTTTTATGTCTGATTGCCTCTAGGATTCTTCTAAAATCTATCTCACCATAAATCATGAATAGGTCCAAAATTCGTAGAAATAAAAGCTATTTTTGTTCAGGTGCACAAGGTAATCTCTGCCTGCTAAGAAACGAATAAAGTATCATTATAATATAAAAATAACTTATTGCACCTAATACTCGCAAACGATCAATCAAAGATTTTGAAAAGAAAATTATTCAAAATGTACATTCGGATAGACTGAACTTACTGCTAGTTTCTTCCACAGTACCACAGTACATGACTCTATTTTGAAAGTGACTTTGAGTACTTTCTCTTCCAAACCAGCCTTCCAAAAAATGGGTTTGCATGATAAAAAATTATTTCCAGCCAAAGTTGACACTACTCTTTTACATCCGGAATAGCCGTATAAACCTACATAATAATCGTATCACTTGCAATTTCAAAATTAAAAAGTTACCAAAGAAAGTTAATACCAAAAAATATTCAAGGGTGTTATTGAAAATGCAATTAGCTTTGTTATTATTTTACTATATATTATTATTAACTCCAGCTAGACAAAAAAGAATATTACTTCGATAGGAAGATTACTGGAAAGCAATATTATTATACCTGCTTTTAATTACGATATTCTTATTATAAATCATGTTCATGTGCGAAATAATCAGCTGCAAAAACATATAATATCAAATAAGTCAGGTAAGAGGATTAGTTATATTAGTCGAAAGTATTAAACTAAACAGTTTATTAAATTGTTTAGTTTTGCAAAGTAAGCTTGTTGTTTTTCCCATGTATCCGTTTCTCTTGATCTGTAAAATGCATCACTCACTTTATTAATACCAAGCTTTGATAAGTTACTTACTACAGGGTCCTTTTATCTTTGGAAAAGTACTTTAAGCCTCGATGATAATACACCCACTCGTTTAAAGCGACAGTACTCGTTTAAGACAGGATAAATAATAACGTATAACACGCTCTCGTGTATAAAAAACAGTATCCCGGAGCAAATTTTGATCAAAACAATCCGGATTTTTGTCAGACATTAAAGATTACTATCCCTGGGGTTTTATAAGTAGCTTGGAAAATTGACCTTTAAAACATGAGATTAATATTATTCTTCGACGCAAGACTGTGTAGGAGAATAATATTTATAATTCAAGTTTTATAGAAGCCATAATAATAATAATAATAAAATGTAGAGGGTCATATTGGTAGCGAATGTTATTAAAAAAATAAAAGCTTACACGTGTCTTTTGTTATAACTTAAAAGAAAAGCATGAAATAAAAGGATCTAAATGAAGTCTTATTTAATCTTACCTAGTTAAACTTGTCTGACTGTCTACCTGTCTTTAACACTAATGACTTTCTGATTATAAGGGCGTCTGTGGGTGGTTTGAAATGCCAACTGTGTATAGTTAAATCATAATAAGTTAGCTAATGGGTTTCTTTGTGATTAGAACTGGAACCAGTTCAAAAGAATCCTATTTCTTTCCTGAATGACAGTAAAAGTCAATTTAAGGTCCCATAAAATTCCAGACACTTTCCCTTTTGAAATTTTATTTTTGAAACTAAAATTTATAATTGTAATTATTTAATCAGATTCCTTTAGACCTCATAGATGATACAAAACAAGACATTCTCCATGTTAAATCACATCTGCTATTCTGCTGAGACTAAAAACATCCGGTAGAAATAATCACAATAATTACGCCTACCTCCCGTTGATTCTGTTTACAACCTTTTTTATTGCTATACCCCAGAGGTATTTTACTTTCACTCTAGAATAAAAACTAATGTTTTTACTTATCTTCTAGCACATTTCCCGTCTATCCTTTGATTCATTGAATCAAAGCCAAAAATATTCCATTGTCGTGTTTGTCTATCTTTTTTTATCTTCTGTGTTTTCCCCTAAGACTCTCTTGTCATTCAACCGACTTTCTAATTATTGTAAAAGTGGAACAAGCCAGAAAACAAATTATTTGTTATTAGCAGTCACTACCAACACCAGCACCAAAATCATCATCGTCATCATCATCATTATCCTTACTAAATATACAAAATAACTGAACAACTATTACATTTCTTGAACAAGAACAAAACAAAACACAGACCATTCATCAATGTTGAGTACGGAAGCTTGAGCTACTTTTACAGTTTTTGTCTAACGTACATCCTACGTTGAATTTGGATGAAAGCATATGGTACAAAATTAAAATTCTCTTTAATTTTCTGTACCACTACCACTACTACTTCAACTTGAGGTACAACCGAAAGTTGTTAATCCTTGCACAACCGATTACTACCCGAACCACACCAATAAAATACAGCTAGAGAAAGTTAGCTAAAATATAGACAGTATCATCAAACAATGTTACGTCATCGTGTCCTATAATCTATTAAATTGTGGTTGCTGCTACTACTAATCCACATTCAGTGGGTGATACTGGTTTAAACCAGTTTAATAATAGGGGCTCTGCACAATTACACACAATGAAAGTTCTCTCATTAGTTACCAAATTGTTGCATGTGAAACAGTGAAAGGAATGCATTTGTCTTGTGTATCTTTATAACAAAATACAGCATATGAAATGAGCACGGTGTGTACTTTCACATTCCAAATTCTCAGAATGACTTGCTAGCAATATACAAAGTTGTCTTTGTATAACTTAAAGCGAAGCCTGTTTTTCCTATACCTGCCCAAAAGCAAATAAAAGTAGGAACTTGCTCAAGCAAATGGAATTTGAACATCATATACACACTCAAGCTTAATTTAAATTTGCAAAGGCCCTCACACATAACCACTGAAGTATTTACATTGATAAATATACCGTAGTAGAATATTTTTAGAATTAGTTTAAGAGTTATATGAATCTTATACAAGTTTTGACTACTCTTCCGGGAAATAGGAGTGCAGTACGTAATTGCTCAAAAGACTCTCAAGCCAAGACTTTCTCTTCCAACAAGATTAAAGAGTAAAATTTAGGTAGTTTCTCTTCGTGACATGATATGTCTTATAGTGTCCTTGTCCCACCGAAGGCAAGTTTCAAGATCTGATTTCATCTTACTGTTTTCATTTGCAGTATCACTGTACTAGTGGTCGTTGTGTATACATATTACACCAATATATATAGTATACTATGGGGGATTCAAAGGTCCCATAGTATCCGATGTCCTGTTGGTGTTATCGTCTTATCTACAAAGAAATAGTAGGATGTGACATGAAATCCTATTTATACTGGGAACATCGTCACCAAGAAACGTAATACTTTTTTTCCTTTGCATCGTAGCTGAATGCTGGAAACAATAATAACAAGAATGATTGTTGTACATGTACACAGCAGCTGTGTGTTCATTCATCTGTATCACTTTATCTTATCTCTCATGCGTTCAAGTAGAAAGTCGGTGAAACATGAAGAAGTAAATAAATCCTTACTTGACTTACTTCAGCTTATATCTACTACTACTACTGTCACAAAGCTAAAATTAACTTTGCCCCACACACACGCACCAGTGTTTTCCCAGCGTCGCTTTTTAATGAACCCTTATTACTACAGCTTGTTTTTTTGAGGAAATGTTTTAAATATTTAAAACAAAATCTAATAGGTACTGCTTTTTAAGTTGGGGTCGAAAATTGTGAAGGGTTTTTTGGAAGGTGATAGGTGAAAGTCGGGTGAAAGCATAGAAAAAACAAAATAATCTTGCTGTTTTGGATTCTGGGTTGACAATAATAAATGATTATTAGGTACGTGTTGTAGTTGTGGGTTATCTATCTCTACATATGAAAAAAATAGAATTTATGATGATAGTTGAAAGGCCAACCAAGTGGATTTGAATGATGGATGGGATTTTACCATCCGAGTCAACATTTATTAATATCAAGAGTTCAGATGTCAAATGTTCTCTCGATATTTTAGTGAAATTGAAAAAATAGACATCGACATCCATTTTGATAAGGGAAGATAAGTAAGATAACATGTATTTTGACAAATAAAAATCATGATGAGATAACCTGTTGTGCTGTTGTGTTTTTGTGTGGGATGACAACTTCATACTGAGTTTCGTAAAGTTTCGTGTTGACATATTTTGATGTAAAATTTTGCTTTCACTCACTTGAGTGCTTTCTCCAATATAATATGTGCACATCATTATTGGCGCTTTTCATTTTTTCAGGGATTCTACAAGGTTTCACAAAGATTTGCAAAACCTAGATCAGAAAATATTTGTCAATCATTGTACACTACAATATGCTATTCATGAAACTTTACTACCGTTATATGACCATGCATAATTAAATTTGATTTGCATTTCAATCTCAGTCATACAAGAAGAACTTTTAGGAACTCCTTTTAGTGTAATCTCGGAAAGTTCTATTGGAAATATTTTATTGTATTATTAAAAGATAAATAGGGTTTCAGACATGAGTGGGGTATCAACACATAAAATAGGCATTTCAGACTTTATTTGTTTGTTTCAGGAGAATTTATTGATTTTTGTGAAATATGTCTAAAAGTAGTCACTACCATGTAGGAGTATAAATACTCAGGTATGTATTTTAGTACTTTTGTTTTATGTTTCAAGAAGTTATGTTAAGGTAAAGAGATAGGTATCTGAGTGTGATTGGCATTTTTAAAAATTGAAGATTTTAGGATTTTCTAGTCAAGCCTTTGATGTAATTCTTGTTGACTTAAATTGAGTGGGCTGTAGATGCTTTTCGAAAGATAATATGTTTTTTTTAAAGTGGTCAAAGCCCCGTATCCAATTTCAAGTGCAACAAACTTCGCAACCTCAATAGCCGTGAAGAGCTTTTAAAATAAAGCCACTAGAGTCAGTTTTGAAATTGTGCTTAATACCTTATACAATCCCCCAATTTGCATTTTACAACTTGTTAGACTGATTGCTAACATTATTTCCTAAGGGTATTATAAATAAATCTCAATAACCCTTCTAAAGTTCCTAATGCCCCACTTACTCCTCCCACCTCTCACCTATTTTTACTAACCCACTTGATAAATGCACTCAGATGACACTGATACTAACTAAAAGTACTAACCTGTCCTCAAAGAACTCACTCAGAGAACAATACATAAGTACCCTGCCTAATCTAAACCAATAATTTACTAAAGTTTATCTAAGCTCACCCATTTACAATTCCTAGCCTGCATATATACACTCTCTCTCATATCCATTAGATTCAATACTGACTCTTCTCCATGTGTATATGGGGAAAGTAGATAAAGAATGAAACAAACTGGAGTTGGCATTTCCAATTGGCTTAATGTTTGCATCCAGCAGAAGCAAAATAAAGAAAATAGAGTTAATCGAGAGAACTCTTCCGAATTGGGACTAATAGATGGATAATAATAACATTACTTTCTATACTTGATACTAAAATGTGAGGGCTCTTTCAGAAACTGAGAGAGAGAGAGAGTTATACATTCTAAAACTATTAGTTAGACTGGTTAATGTCTATTCTATTGTTTCTCCATAACTCTATGTGTGCTCAGAACACTTTCCCATGCTTTTTACGACGTACTTATGAGACCACATACAACACAGCCTAATAACAAAGTATAAGAGCACTCTTTGCTAATAGCCTTAACAAACCGAGTAACAAACCACAACTTAAGGTATATAAATAAATATGCCCGTGTAATCAATCGATAGTTGAGATACATAATTATTATATTATTAAGTGAATATAACCTATTTGTCTATTTAAGCTATATATTACATACATATATCTGTATTAAATTTAGAGATAATTTATCACATAGGTCCATACTAGTAGTGTTTTTCTAATTAGTGTATGTTTTACAAGAGTATGAAATACAAATGAATGTATTACATGCTGGGTGGTGTGAGAGAGATAGATAAATAACCTGTAATAACCTTCGACCTCTCTTTGCCATGTGAAAAAAAAGTTCCTTGACATTTTTAGAAATATGTATTCATTAGCGTCAGTGTCGGAATAATTTGAGTTGTATGAAGTGAAACGAAATTGAAAAAAATGAAATAAAATACTAATTTATTCATAAAAATAATTAAATGTCATGTCAAGTCAAACTAAACAGTATGTAGCTCTGATTATACTTTTTTTAGTATCTGGGGTTTTTTTTCCTTTAGGATGAATTAAAGCATACGACTGTGTCGAAAATGGTCGAGAAAGTAATTTAATGTAAAAAGCAAATCTGTGTGAGTGAGTAGAAAAATATAGGATTCAACAAATAGGATTCGACCTCATTAATTCAAGGATTGTAGAATTTACATAAGAAACTTAGTATTATGTAGGTAGCTTTTTTGTCTTTTTACTAAACATGAAATATCCCTGTCACTTTACACAATCGAATTAAAATTTATCGCATTTGAGTACATTAATTTTTAGAAAGCATTCTAGTGGAAAGTGCACCTTTGATTTGAAGCGAATTCATTTAAACTAACTTAATTGTATTTTATAGTACAGTAACTGACAAGTTCTTGTGTACGCATGCATTTAAAAGTAATATAGATTTAGTAGTATAATTTCATATGAGGAAGATTATGAACTAAGCAGAAATTCAATTTTCACTTGTCAATTTTAGTATCAAATCGAATTTCATGTAACTTCAGTGATATTATCATGCATAATTAAAAATATATCCGCATCAAGAATAATTTGCCTTCAAAATATCATCATTCATTTCATCATTTCCTATAAAAGTACCTCGTATTATATCGAATAAACAATAGAAGAATTAGACGAATATACATAAAGGTATACATATTAGATGATTATTATGTAAGTTGTGAATATGTATAAGATATCTGTATTAAATTCGAATAATATTTTAATTTAAAGTACTTAAAAATTGGCGTGAAACTAAAAAAATAATTCCAAAACCAAAAACTTTTTTACTTATTTCCAATCATGCAATTATTAAAGATAAGTTAAAATTCCACATTCGACTCAACAAATAAATTATAATGATATAATAAACTCTTACCTGAGGTTCAATCAGATTTTTCTCTTTGAAAAAATATATCTTCTCAACTTTCCCTTTGGTACCAAGCTTCTATTATCGTCCTTTAAAGTCTCTCCCGTCCAATTGCTTTCTCTTTGTATAAATGTCACTGTCTCAAGTAGGATAAATGTCTCTTCGTGTCACCTTCTCACAGTGACACAAGCAAACTGCTCACTTAACTGGAAATGAAATGAATAAAAGTTAATACAATGTTACAGTTATTCCCTGGACTGTAAAGGTAAAAATACTTATTTATCTCAATCTCTCATCTAGCAGAAAAAAAATTAATAATAAAACACAATATCAAATCAAGGTAAATCGTAAGTATTTAGTGCCCAATATTATATAATCAAAAAAGCGCATCAGATCTTTAAAATTATATAATTCAGTAAAGATAATCTTACTCAAAAAGGTATGAAATGCAGTTGATGAAAGCGATGTTTCAAGTGGTAATGTCTTTATGACTCAAGTAACGGTTGTGATCTGATCTGATACTCCAGCGAGAACTGATCCAGCTGCTGAGAAGAACTCAAACCTGGAACAGAACAAGTAGTAGTAGTAGCAAAAATGAAGTTTAGAAGATCTCTTCTTCTCTAGCTCTGTACTTGTCTGATGGTGGTTCCAGTGGTAGCCTTAGAATTTGGAAGAATAATACTAATACCATAGTACACCCGTTGTAAAACTTGTACGTGCTAGCTCATTGAGGATTGAGTCTTTTAGTCAATGTGCCATACTACTACTATATAAGCACACGACCCATACAATATCAAAAACTACACCACCATGAACTACCAGCATGACAGACTGACTCTATCCATCCATACCAAGAGTTTGACATGCACCACAAGGTGTACATGTATGAAACTTTCACTCTTCGTAAATGCAACCAATACTTCAAGCATAACCAATACAGTCACAAGCAGAAGCTTTCACCCGTGCTATCTTACTCCTTGATAAAAATGCTGAGGGGGTGAATTCCTTACTTCTTTTATGGAGTTTACTTTCTCCTACTTTCTTATGCACTCCAGGTGGACTTTCAGAAGATCTGAGAAACATACACATAGATTGCTAATACTTTATCATGAAGTTTACTGTGGTATGTATTGTTGTTTGGCTTGTATTAAAGTGTTGTTATTCAACCAATAAGAAGGTTCAAGTATTGAATTCATATTTTGGCTTTCCGTATGTTAACTTTCTTCCAAGTTCAACCAAGAATCAAATATGCGCTACTTTGTGTTGTGAGTATATTTGCCAATGGAATTTTTATACTTGCATAAGCTATGAATGCTATTGATATTGGTATTTTTTACACTAATAAGTGCTATTGAATTTCGTGTATTGTATAAAAGTTGCAAAATGTATCTTTTCAAAAATTATTGCGTGTTTTCTGCATTTTCATGTCGTATATTATTAGACTTTGCCGTGTGATACTCCACCAAAGCCTTAATGCTCTACTTTTTATAACATGGTACTGAATTTTCGCTTGACAAAATATCATACAGACAGATACAGATCGCATGCATATGGTCGTTTTTAGAAAGTACTTTCACTTCTTTGGTACTTTCTCTTATTTTTAAAGATTCTACTCAGAAGTTATTTTTCTCTTTTGCCTGATCCAGTTTTAATACACTATGTATGGAAGCTCAATTCATATCAAAATATCTTTACCAAAAAAGTTTCCATACATGTGAGAAAAATACAAAAGTATGTACAAAAAATTTTAGGATATAGCTCTAAAAAGTGCTACTGCAACTACTCCTACCTAATCCATAAAAATGTTCAAGAAATCGAATATCCTCTTCCTTTCCTATATTTCCTATCCTTTTCCTATATTCCACAGTGTCAATCAGATAAGGTCTCTTAGCTTTCGATTTGGAATACACGACAGAGTTAATGTATATAGGGGAATATGGGATAATCTGCCTGTCGTAGCAATAGTTGATCCTTGTATATACGAATTTCGTATTCTTCTGTGATTTTTTAAAGATTAAGTATGAAAAGACTAGAAGGTAGCACAATAACTAACACCAACCAAGTAAAAGTAAAAAGTAGCTCTTTCCTTGCATTAAAGCTTTAGGAAGTTGTGAAACGAA
>JAQGAA010003828.1:0-10306 GCA_034696425.1 Isotoma viridis
GCCAATTGAAGTCCAAGATTCGCCAATTGAAGTCCAAGATTCGCCAATTGAAGTCCAAGATTCGCCAATTGAAGTCCAAGATTCGCCAATTGAAGTCCAAGATTCGCCTATTGAAGTCCAAGATTCGCCAATTGAAACTTCGGATTCGTCAATTGTAGTCCCAGATTCGCCAATAATAGAATTCCCAGATTCGCCAATAGAAGTTCCAAATTCGCCAACTTGGTGGCCAGATTCGCCAATTGAAGTCCTAGATGCGCTAATTGAAGTCCTAGAGTCACCAATTGAAGTTCCAAATTCGCCAACTCAATATCTAGATTCCAAAACTGAAATTTTTTGTTCACCAACTGAAGTACCAAATTCAGGTCCGTACATCCGTAAAGCACAGCTGAAGGTGGGTACATATGCCCAAGGCCCGACGGCCCGAAGAGCCATACCCATACGGCCTGGACACTAAATTTAATAGAATTTATTATTTAAAACACGTTTGAAAAAAATGGGGCACTTCAATTAAAAGGATTTTAAATATATTATATTATTATCTATTAAATGCGTTAACAATTCATCGAAAAGATTTTAATTTTAACTTGTTGGGTTAGAATTGCCTTACAATGAACGGGAAGAGTTAAAAGTTGTAAATAAATTTTATTTTGACTTGAATGAATTAGTTGATTATTTTTAAGTTCACACAAGTACATAAGATTAATTGTTATGTAAGTGCTAAAGAACTTCATGCATATTAATTCTGCTCTGTAATAAAATAAGCCATTAAATCATGATTTAATTGAGTGACACGGCCTATAATATAATTTACAGACAAAGTTGAACAACTTTTTCTCAACTTCAATTTTCCATGCTTCCTAGAAATTTTGAAGAAATATTGGCCAGGACTTGCGTTTCAGACTGAAAGACTTGCCTTGGGGTTTTTCTCAATGGTTTTAATCCAAAGTAAATTGTCAATCAACTTTTCTGTGTCTCTTCATAACTTCATAAGTCTGGCATCATAAAATACGATGCTCGTGGAAATAAAAGACCACGGGGAAGTAGGGTTTCGTGGGGGCAATGGGGCAACCACAAGACAAATTCGATATGGAAAACAATTTATTCACGCAAAAGCATTCAACGTTATTAAATCTAAAATGCAATGGAAAAGAAAAATGCTTTTTAATTACTCTTGTAAAATCGTGTTAAAAACTTTAAAACTTAATCAGATATGCCTCATTCTAACAAAGATCATTAAAAGAGACAAAAAACAACTCAACTACAGACATTAAAGACTTTAGAACCTTTTGTTTGAAAAAATTCTTTAATTGATTACTATTCATTATAGGTAACATAAATGATATTAAATGCCATGTTTTGAATTCTAGATTTAACAATCAGTTTCGGACGTTTCGGTTAAGGAAGAATCCAAATTATCAATGAAAACTGTAACTGGTTTAGCTAAAGTTGTTTTAACTGCAGTTTGAGTTCTAAAAGTCGTCGGAGTTGAAACACTAAATTTATCGGGTCGGATTGAAACACTGGAAAGGTTTTCATTGGGGATTTGGTTGAAGTCCGCTCTAGACGAAATTGGAGGATTGAGTTGTTGTAGACGATTACTTTTGCCAAAAGAAAACATTCTCAAAACTTTGTTTTTGTTCAAGTTAGAAGGTTTCCCAGAATTTTCTTGAATTCCAAAAACATTTTTAGGACTAAAGTTCTTCTCAACGCTAGTTAGGTTATTCTGAATGTTCTTCTCCTTGTAATGAACAGTTTGTGAACTCATTGAGGAATTCATTAACGATTGGAGATTGTGTCCGTTGTGCTTTAAACTGTATAAACGCTTGATATAATTGTCCAATTCGCTTATACTTAAAGTTGCATCTTGACCGTTGTTGAACGCTTCCTCCAGTTGCTTAACTTCTTGTTCGTAAACTTCCTTTGTTTCAATTAATCCGTCAAGAAGTTTTGGATCTGCTCCCTGGCCAACTTTGTTCCGTTCTTCGATAATAAAGTGAGATAGATATTCCAGCATGTAGTCCGTCTCCTTATATTGGGAAATTCCGTTATTCTTGAGAAAAACGGTAAACTTTGCGCTTGCATTTATAATTTCATTTTGTTCTTCCCGTAATTCGCTTTGTTCCACGTCTAAATCCATTAAACATTTGTTAATGTTTTGAATAGCTAATTTGTTTTGGTTCAATTCCTGTTGTTTTTCCGTTTCACTCATTTCAGTAACATGGATTGAAGTGTCGTGTAAGATTTTTTTGTGAACTGTCCAACTGCATCCGCAAGTTTTGCAAAGTCCTGAAGATTTTTTGAATGTAGAACACTTGCTTAAACTCTTGTGTCCTACGATTCCAACAGATTTCATGTGTTTGCTTTTTTCACATAGGCAATCTGCAAGGCAGTTGTATTTTGTGTCGGATATGGAACCAACTGTAACCATTTCAACGCAACTGGAATTTGTACAAATTGTTCTTGGCTCTGATAGCATTTCTTTTTTAATTTCGGTTTTACGAATGACTAAGTTCTTAGCGAACTCTTCTTTGTTCTTCCGAACTGTTATCAGCTCTGCCTTCTGGTTTTTTCTAAAAAAAACCACCGAAACAATCAACGTTTTTGTACTTTGGTTTCTAATGTGCAAGACCGACCAGAAAGGTGATGGCCAGAAGTGTGTAGGCAAAAGGCAAAAATGTGTGACCGAAAAATGCACCTTACCAAAAAAAAATTGTACTGTACCTTAAGGCGATGTCAGTTTGAATATTCCTTAAAACTTGCATCAAAGGAGACTCCAAAGCTAAAATGGTTTGATGCACATTATTATTTGACATTGTGAGAGTGTGATTTTCTTGATTCTTCTGTTTTGAATCCGCGATGTGATTTAAAAGGCGGTTCACCTCCCCGACTGATTTTTTCCAACTTCCAGCACAACTTTTACGTTCATCTTCCGTAAATTGAATGCCAGATTTGAAAGCGTAAAGAAATCGGACGGACTCGTTCTCCATACAGTATAGAGTAGATTGATTCAATGGAATTTCCAGTTCTGTGTTTTCTGCTAGTAATTCTTTCAACGCTTGAAGCGTGTCTCCAGGTCTGTAGAATGTTGAGCGAGCATTTGTAAAACAAAATACGATGTTTGTGTACGCATGCCGGTGCAAATTTGTGAGAAGCTCTTTGATACAAAAAGAGAAGATTGTGCTAAAGCTTGGTTTGTTTGGCTTCAACAAGATGCAAATTCCATTAAGAACTTCTAGACTGGAAAGATGATTTAAAATTGATTGCAAATTTTTCATATCTTGCTCCACTCCTTTAACATCCCCGATGCTGGGTGTGTCGATAATTCTTAAATTGTAAACACCCGTGGCAAAGGTGTATGTTTGGGGTAGTTTAGTAGCTGGCTGACCGACCCTGGTCACTTCATTAATGCTTGATTCAACAGCAACGACTCGTTCTTCGTAATTCTCATCCGTTGTTGTAAACAACGCAGAGATGAGGCAAAGGGTCGGGGACTTTTCAGCTACTTCCAGTGATTCGTATTCGTAATAATTTGCGAAACTATTAATCCAAGTGGATTTTCCGACTCCGGTTTCTCCTAGAAGCAAAAATGTCACTTCTTTCATTGTAAAGGATTCAGGATTTTAATTGTACACTGTAATAATTTAAAAAAAAACTAGTAGCTAAAAGGATTTAAAATGTGTCCAATAATCGAGTGTGAGTATGTATATGAAGAAGACTGATGTAACTTAACCAGGATGTTTGCTTATTCACACATCCTTTCATTTAAAATGTAATACATTATCTTATCATGTGGATTAAATTCACAAAACTCAATCATCTAGGTATCAATTGTAACCTTCTACATTGAATTAAGCTGGATTAAAAAAATAGATTAAAAAGAAGGGAATGGTATAAATTTTGGAGATCCAACCTCTTTAAAATGATACCCGTAATTAACATATCTGAATTTTTACATATTGTTAAAAAATCTGATGTAATTTACACTTGCTAAAATTAAAAATTCATGGTCAACTCTCCTCTCATACAAAGAGATAAAGTTTTTTAATTCAGTTTTGTTAACATTATCACTAAATTAAACAAAGATAAAGACACTCATATTTTGTATTGATTGGGTGATTAAGGGTTATCTTGTTATGACAATACACTTGACTTTGCTCTACATACCAAACATTTCATAGCCATCTCATCGGATAGAAATAATGTTTCTAGTACCTTTTACTCAGGAGTATCCCAGCTAAAAATTAAAATTCCAAGCTTTCTGAAAGTCAAGAACTGTAATACTAAAGTTTCTCTGAATAAAACATAAGACAAAGAATTCAACCTAATAAATACAAACTGTGAATTCACGCTCATAACATAATATTACTATCCTGGTACAAATGTGATATTTTACAAAGGAATAAGTTTAAGAAAGATCATAAAAAACTCACATCTTATACTTTTCCTTATTATCCGAACTACAACAGTCAACTCGAATGCACATGTTAGTGCAGTTTAATTTACGATATCTAAAATATTTCTACTTTCAGCAAAAAAAAAGCAGAAAAGGCAAGCAAAATAATTCTTGCCTTGTTGTGCACACATGAAAGACATTTAATCCTTTCAGCATTCCTTCTTACCGATTGTATGAAGGGATGGGAAAAATAACAAGATTGTTTTATAAGATACCAAATATCAAAGATTATTACATACAGACTTGTGACTTGATCTTTTAATCTTTTGCATCATTGGACTCTGCAACCCTGTTCATTTGCTGTATAGTAAGTTTAATATAAAATAGCAAATTTAATTAAATTAAATTCCTGAGTCCCGTCTAGCAAATTCGAATTAAAATTTGAAGTTTTAGCTTGGAGTTGGGTAATTTTTAAAACAATAACGCAAATCATATTTATTTCTTGGCTAAGCTTTTAAAGCAACTGCGGTTTTAGTGAGATTAGTGCAAATCCTCATTAGGTTCATAATCAGAGGAGGAAGATAAAACCGAATGTTAAAAAAATTATAGATTTTTAAATTAATTTATTATTTAAAAAATGTTTTGTGTGGATTTTGACTTTTCAAAGTCCTACGTGTGGTTTATGATTTTGAACAAAGAAATTCTACCCAAATCTTATTTGAGTTGCGATTTGGGCCAATTTCGGGATCCTTCACTTATTGCATTGAACATTTAGAATCTACTAATACCCCAATGCAAAATAACACTAAGCGCCATGACTTGTAAATTGATCCTTGAGTTAAAAATAACCACGAGGAATTCTTTTAACTGCGTAGTATCACTTTCTTTCAACTTTACATAACTTTTAATTTGAATGCGAATGTGATTAACAAATAGGAAGTTTTTATAATAAACCCAAACCACTGCCATTGCACAATCAAAAGTGTGAAATTTTGAATTTCCACTCTGCATTCCTTTTCTATGCACTATAGCAAAGTTTTCTTACGACGAAACGAAATAATAAAAGGTAAGTAGGTCAAAGGTTGATTTCATATCATTTTTCTTGCATTTTGTAATTTCGGAGAATATTTTAAAGTAACGGGAAAGGAAACGATGAACGAGATGCAATGCACTGTGTTCTAAGGCTCTTCCAAACTAATTGATTGCAGATTGTTGATTGTAAATGTTGAATGTGTTCTTTATTTGTTATTTATTAATAGATTGCATAAGTGTCAACAAGGAAGGTCAAAGATATGGATGATGATGGAGAAGAGAAACCAAGCGTAAAACCCGAACAGCCAACACTCACTAAAAAGCAAGAACTCAATAATCATGTAAGTTTGAAGTTTTTGAAAAGTTTCTTACTTTTGACTTTGTTTCATCCACATTCCTGATTTTATTTGTATTTTGTATTTCATTCTTTTAGATAGTGTTGATGCGAAAGGAAGTGCGTAAAGCTCGTGTTCATCTTATCAACAAGCTTACAAAAGAAGTCAAAAGGCTTAAAGTCAGGAAGGGTGACCCAAAAGTTCAGGAAAAAGCTAAGCGTAAAGCAGATCGACTTGTCCAAGAAATTCAACTAATCAAGGTTTGTCTTTTACCTTTCATTGTAGATTTTAATTGTAAATTTTATTGCGTTGACTATGGGGTGGGTCAGCAAGTGATTGTTTCAAATCACGAATAGAATAAATCAACGCCCAACGCCTTCCAGGATACAGAAATTTATTATGTTTCTATATCATTTTAGCACTTAAAAGAAGACAAAGTTTCCATCTACGCTCTTCAAAATACAACAACCTTGGAGGAGACGCTGCAAAATTCCGAACAAAAACCAGAAGACAGAGCTATAGCGAGATTAAGTCATCATAAATTTGTAACAAAAGAAGTGGCCAAATATCGAGAGAATAACCCCTACTGGACACTTCAAATTCCAGTCCTTCTTGAAAAAAGTAAAGAGAAACGGAGACAAATCAATAAGAAATTAGCTGAAAGGGAAGCAGCAAAAACTATCAAAAAGTCTGATCAGAAACCCAAGGAGAAAGTGAAAGACAAATCAGAAATTGGCGAAGGTAACATTAAGGAAGATCAATCTTCATTAATAAATAACTCATCTGACGAGGAACACAAAGAAGGTCAAAGTTCAAGTGAAGAAAACGAAGACACTGCAACTGTTAGCAAAATTCCTGAATCTCCAGTAATTACTAAACCAGCACCAAAAGCCAAACCGAATGCTAAGGCTAACGCAAAAGCTAATAATAAAAAATCCGTTCCAGTCGTCAAAAATAAACCAAAGCCTATCGGAAAATCTGTTGGAACAATTAGAGTTCAAGTACTGAAAGATTTGACTGACCTTGAACTTGACAATAAATCGAATATTGAGACGGACGACTTAAATGTCAAACTAACTGTTGATGATTTACCATCTACAACAAAAGGATTAGAGAAAAAGCGACCCAAGAGTTCATTTTTTGTTGGTGGTATAGACGAACCTGTGGAAGAGGAAGAACCTCGTCCAAGAAAAGTCCCACAGCGTCAGCGTCAACAACAGCGTCCTGACTCTGGAAATCCAAACAATGAATTCAAGCCTATTTTCAAAAAAGGCAAACTAATCAATAAAAGACCCAATCAAAGGAATCCTAAACATTTTAGTGAGGAAGGGAGCAGCAATCTTATTCCTTTGGGTAATAGGTCATTGAGATCTAATCAGACTGAAAGTGGAATCAAATCTACAACATCTAAGACTGTCAATAATATCAGCGCTGCATCTTCCTCAGAGAAACTACATCCTTCCTGGGAAGCCAAGAAGCGTCTTCAACCAGCGCTCTCAGAGTTCAAAGGAAAGAAAATTACTTTTAACGACGACGATTAAAATGACCTCTCAAGACGAGGCTGACAAAATCACACAAATTGTTTTCAATCACTTCCAAAAACATTTACCTAAAAGAGGCAAACCATCTGAGAAAGAGTGGACTACTTTAGCAGCAATAGTACAGTGTGAAACTGACGCTGTGTCTTCAGCACCGTCTTATAAAGTTGTATCACTAGGAACAGGAACAAAGTGTTTAGGTCAAAACGAGCTTAGTCCATTAGGAGATTTAGTTTCAGATTGTCATGCAGAAGCGTTAGCTCGAAGAGGGTTTCTTCTTTACCTTTACACTCAAATTGATTCAGCTTTATTATGTGATATTAATTCTATTTTTGAAATAAAACAAATAAATAACAGCGATGTTAGTTCAGCTGAGTCTTGTGATATTAAGTTTGAGAAACAGTTTATTCTGCTGCCTAATGTGACTTTTCATCTGTTTGTGAGTCATTTACCTTGTGGAGACGCTGCGATTATTGAAGACAGTGAGAGCAAGAACTTGAAGTTGGAAGGTGATAAAGAGACAACAGAAGACAGAGATGAACCGCCGGATTGCAAAAAAATGAAGGTCGAAGGTCATCAGAAACACCGTACGGGTAATTAAAAAACGATTTTAAATCTTTGTAAATTTAAAAAGGCTTAATACTGCTTAAGATTGAAGGAACGCAACTAAACATAATAAATCTGAAACAAAAATATGTGAATGAAAACCAGGAGAATTTTCAATACCAAAATATCTCAACTAATTAACTAATGCTTACTATTTATTGCAGGTGCAAAATTAGAAGCAGGTCCTTTGGTCTACGAGGATGTCCAATTGACAGGGAAATGTCGCGTAAAACCAGGGAAAGGTGACCCAACCTTGTGTATGTCATGCAGTGATAAACTCGCCAAATGGCAACTTCTCGGACTTCAAGGATCTCTTCTGGGCAACTTAATTCCTCATCCCATTCGTCTCTCTTCAATCATCATAGGGAATTCAGTGCCTTTTAGTCAGCATTCTATAAATAGGGCTATATTTACTAGGTTTGAATCTCAATTTAAGTCAAATGGTCTTTTCATAAAGGATGAGTATAAAGCTCCACATGTTTTTCAAGCTTCTGTTAATGTATTAGATGTTAGTAATGATAAAAACGTAGATTCGAGTAAGAATCCTAGTCCAGGTAGCATTGTGTGGCATTTTGATCCCTTCAAAAGTCCAGTGGACACTTGTCAAGTAATTGTTAATGGAAGGAAACAAGGTGCTACGAAAAAGAACTTTGGAAAACCTTCAGCCATGGTTGATATTTGTAGGAAGAGGATTTTTAGCAAGTTTGGGTCTTTGGTTGACAACTGTCGGATGACAGGTATGAGTTTAAAGAAAATTAAGTATGCTGAAGCTAAGGGGTTAAATGTAAAATATAAGGCTTTTTGGAGTGAGTTGAAAGCACGTGTTTTCAAAGGATGGACTACGAAACAGAATAATATGATGGAGTTTTACATTGATTAGTTTAACTTTGAAAATGTTTGGTTTTTTTGTGTGTATGAGCTTGGGTTAAATTAATGCTTTTTTATAAATCATATTTATAAAGTTTTTCAAGTATGACAGTTGTGTGTGCGTGTAAGAAATATATTGCTAAAACTAATGTAAGATTATGTAGTAATTTACTTTAAAGAACTTAATTCATTCAACCGCATTTGGCATTCTGGCAGACATCATACTCCTATTTGGTAAACTGGCACCTTTTTCACCAATATGCTATGTAGCTCTGTGGCTCTATTAGGCTGAAACTTATTTTTATGACATTGTAACCAAGTACCCTGTCACAGTATCACCCTCCGATAGGGCCTTAATGCTTAAGCCGGGCACAATACAGGGTTAACTTCTCGCTTAAGAAAATCCCACTGGCCTTGTATTTTAAATGGTCAGCTTGTTCGGTGACCATTCGTAGTAATAATGCAGTTGGCCTTTGTACAGCAAAATGAGGGGTAAACAGTTCAGTTCAGGCTTTATTAAAGTGTCGAACAATCTCAGTAATGATTACCTTGATATTCAGAAAGAGACACTACGACTACGGTTTGTATAATATTACTTCAATTAAGAAAGCTTGTAGTCCAAATAATCGTTTTTACGCTTAGAAATTAAACACTCTTTTACATTTTGACAATACTCTGAGTATGGCATATCATTGATATGATGGGCATGTCGCTGGGCAAGTTATTCCTGCCGGACCCTTTTAAGTGCCCATACTAAAAATGCAATTCGAAATTTGATTGTTGAAAATATGTTTTGATATTTTTAAGCATTTTCTCCGATACCTCGGTACACCGGTTTGAATGCTTTATTAATTAATTAATTAGGTCTTGACAAAATTGACGCTTCAAGCGGACATTTTCAGTTTTCTTGAGTTGGTCCTTAGTTGTTAAGGTTGCAATCTTTCACATCATCCAGTACAGCCAAAAACAGGAGGTAAGGGAAGGGGAGTTTGAATATTTGTAGTAGTAGTGTCGTTGAGGGCCTTCATGATGCATTGGTGACCTTCCTCACGGCTGTCTTTAAGAAGATTAATTGGTTCGCTTGTCTTCATTTTGATCACTACCTAGGGCAGCTTCTATTCCAACATTACTGAACTTCCTCACCGGTGGTGTGGTAGATTTCAAGCACGCATTTTTCAAAGACTTTAGCTTAAGGAGTTTGAAGTCCGTCAACATAACTATTGGCGTGACACAATCCAACTCTAAAGGTAAGTTAAGCGTTCGTCTGCGTTGATCGGTCACTTCCACTTCGGTCATCCATTCGCCTCTTTCTAGTACAACTTATGGGGTTATACAGTCCTTGTCTTATTTTTCGCACGCTCTTCGTGTCACAAATTCTCTTCTTATTTCTGAAAGTTTGCTTTTTAGACTTTTCCCTTTTAAGAGCATGTTTAAGGGGTGGTCGGATTTGAACTTAATTCGCATCGTGCTTCACACTCCGTGTAACGGAGACCAACAATTCCTGATGGCAACATCGAATATAGAGTTTCTACGCA
>JAQGAA010003829.1:0-10306 GCA_034696425.1 Isotoma viridis
AATTTGGGATTTTGTAATTATTTACAGTTGGCTTGTTTTTAGAAAAACTGTACGTTTTCTGTCCTGGACTAAATGCAGAGGCAGATTGAATTCAAATTATAGTTTATATAATGTACAATTTTTAACTATGAGTACCTTTATCCATTAATATACAGCAAAAGATCAGGTATTTATGTCTTGTTTTGTATGAATATACTGAGACCAATGATAATTTTCCAAGATTCCTTGATCAATATGAGTGCTAACATTTCGCTTGTTATTTTGTGGACCAAAATTGTTGAATTATTTAATTATGAATTCTGGCTATAAAAAAAAACCATAGAGGTATGATAGTACGAAATTATGTGAGTTTTTGCTATTTATTTTTAGCCGTTGATGAAACATGCAAATTAATACTGCTTATGTAAAAATATTAAAGTAAACTCACCTGTGTGTCGTTTTGAATTGTTTGTTTGCTTGTGTGAATCTTTTTTTTTGTGTGTGAACACACAAAGCTCTATATGTACTCTTAACAAATTAATATAGGGCAAATAGGACTCCCCGAGAAGGTAGTAAGCTGAGTTTTTACGTATTCCATTACACAACTCGATTGGCTCTAAGTTAGGGGAATTATGGACTAAATGAGTTGAGATGAGATCAAATCAAAAATACTTGAACTTTATTTAAAATAAAAAATTTTCATTTCATAATTTCGAGAAAGTCATTGGGTTTTTAGAAATGTTGACCTAAGACCTAGGAGAAAAAAGCTCAGAAAGTCAGAAACATCTTGTTAATCACCAAGTTCTTGAAGATGTCAACTGACACAAGAAATTGGAGTGTGATTGATATTAACGGCATGGGTTACATAGCTAGTGAAGGTCAAAATTTCAGACCAATTGAATGACTAATTATATTTAGTCAAGATCGAGGTTTGCAACATGTATACAACAGTAAATCATAACATGCTTTAACAAGGTTTGTAAATTGAACTCAATCCTATCTGTCTAAAAATTTGTTAAGTAAATGGCATAACATCGGGATGCGGCAAACGGGTACTTAAATACTAAACAATGTGGTAGGTAAAGCCACATCGGTAAACAAGTACGACAGTAAGTTTACGAGTGTGAATTAAAGCAATTTAAATTCCTTGCAGATGCTTCGGCATTACTGATGGCGCCTGATGAAAGTTTGGATAAATTCAGTTGTATTTAGATTGGGGAGTGCGGAAGTACCTCTCTAGATCTAGAAGGCTTAAGGGAGTAGGTCTCCTCTCAATATAAAACATTGATGACTCCTAGAAGGCCCATCAAGCAGTAACGCTTAGTCCGTTTTAAAGACACAAGATTCAAACGTAATTACTTAATTAAGGTTTATTAGTTTGCCTGATAGGGACGTCAACCTGCAATTCGGATGTTAATTTTTGTATTTTCACCATATAAACTTTATTACCTCTGTTCAATTCATTACAAATCTAGGGAAATGTAAACGTTGTAAATCGTACTCAACCATTATTAGGTTCATAGTCTTAAGACACCTTTAGGCCTAGATGTGAAACTCTACTTTTTAGTTACAATGTGTAATGTGGTCCTACACATGAGAAATTGGTACTGAAACTGTATGTAATGTTTTACAACTACTATCACATCACAAGGATTCTTACAATGTTCCACTTTCCCCTACAGATGAGGAGAGTAGAGACAAATAATAATGTGCCTTCTCTTGATGATGATAGATAATGATGACGCGAGTATGTACCTTGCTTTCTCTGTATCATTTCCTCTTGGTCGTACTGCCTCATAGACTAAAGAGAGACTTCTTCCTTCTTTAGTCTATGGTACTGCCTTAAATGAGATTCAATCTTAACCATGGAACAATTTTTTAAACTTCCTCAATTTTAAAACATTAGTATAAACAGGGCGAGTAAAATATATTATACCCGTTTTAAATTTTTACTCCACGCGTTTAAATATACTATGAAAAAATGACTGATTCAAAACACTTGAATCTTTTGGATTTTTAATGAACTAAATGCTATCAAAAGTGGACCAACAGGAAAAATCCATCTAAAATGGCGAGCTTAGAAGTTTACAAAAAAAACTCGCAAAATTCTGTTTACACAGCCTAGAGTCAATTTAAGAATTTCCGTTATTTCTTCTCTTGCAAATGGATTTGCGAGAAAAGCACGATTTAAAACATTTTGATCGCTACGCATTTTCCTTACAAGATTAGTTAGAGGTCAAATCAAAACTAGGGGATGGAAAATATAATATCAAAGTTAACACACACTTTTATAGGAACTGAACTCTAACATTAGGTATGTTTGTATAAAGATTACACAAACATTAAACGAAAAGAAAAAGTAAGATCTACGCTGTTACATCAAGCAGTTTTGCTTATTTATTTTGATTGTTTGTACACTTGAAGTTACTTTCCATCCCTTTCTATTTTTCTAGTTGTTTTTCCCTTTATTTATTAAGTTTACTTAAAAAAATCCCCCTAAGTGTTTTTTTCTGTTAATACAAATCCAAAGTGCGAAATTATTCTTTTAAGAGTTAAATATACTGTGTACTAAGCTTTTCTGTAGGTATTCATTAATAATAAAGAAGATTCGTTACTTTTACAGATCAATTTATTTTCTAAATACAACAGCATATGCTCGACTTTAAGGTTTAAGAATAAATCATTGGAATAGTTTAATGGCAAACTTCTTCCAGACATCTTTTAAGCAATATTGTATTAGACGATTTTCTATCCTTTCTGCTTTTTGTTGCTTTAAGAATGTTTTCGCTTCTAAATTCACAATGCAACAGTTGACAAAACTTTATTTAAGAAAGCAAATAATACTGTCTATATTTGATCACTGTGTCAAATCCGTTAACAATTTAATTTTTGAAAAGAAAAATGCTGGATTTAAAAGATACGTTATAAAAGTAGTAGTAATGCAACTCGTATTAACTCTAACTCTGAAACAGCATTACCACCACAATAATCCTATATATGGCATGGTTTCATTTCAGAAAGAATTTACTGGGATCCCATGTGGACAATGTTCCGTTTGTTAGACTTGAAGTTACTGAATCAATATATATATAAACCTTAATAAATATTTATGTGTGTAAAAATTATTTAGCATAGAAGTAATTTGAAGTTGAAAATACCTTGCAAGATGATTACACACATGATTAATCTACAACTTTTGTTTCCTTCTCCAGCAGAGCTTACAGAATGACTCGTAGCATTAAGGATTAGAAAATAGTGTTGGCAAGAAGTAGTTAGCGTTTTCACTTGCGTAGTTCTGTCGATTAAATAAACTTGTGTGTACACAGTATGGAAAGAAGCAGGAAAGAGTTTTCCTAGCCAAAAAGTTGAAGGGAGGTAACAAAAAATTCGAACTGAGGAAACCCTTGGAGAAAGTGGGAATCCATAAATAGAAAAAAGTGTATCAAGGTCCATAGAATCTTTTTATTTTTTCAGTTATTTTTAGACTTATACATTCAAACAACTCTAGCTCCTTTTATTCTAGTATTTACTGCGACACAATTGAATTCAACATTGGTATTTCTACGATAGATATTATACAATTGAATAAGTTTTGAAAGCCTTGACCATTATCCCCTAAGAGAGAAGGGGCTCTCTTACGTCATATTTAATAACACGCACTATAGAGTATTGCACAAGATGTGTATAAGAATAAAAGTAATTCTTGGAGAGAAAGTAGAGTAGCTAAATAATACAATGGGGATGACTTGAGTGTTCAATGTGTAGAGACTATTCAGTTATCTTTTCTGTTACTTTCATTCATTGGAATATTGTACAACATGTGGTACAGACTGTGCCTTCAAAAAATGAGTGTCTAAATTATATGGATATACATAGATGTAGAAATACTTTGTAGTGTGTTGTGAATTGTAGATTGGTAGTTTTTACTCATACGTATTTTACTTTGTACTCTATAGTAATGAAATGATGTATGCTAAATAACTTTCTCTTGTAAGTATCGTGAGCCAAATCCAAAATTCTCAATACTGAGTTTCTCCTCGTCTTCAACCCAGCCCAAATAAATGGTCTGAAACATTGGCAGAGATATTTCTGGGTGTATAGAATGGATGAAGATATTGCTTACTTACAAGGAAAGACTTGGCCAAATTTGTTTCGTGATTTGCTTCACTGCACCCACCGTCATTTATTTCTCGCGTTCTACTCCAATATATTTCGAGTTAGAGACAGCCATGTACATATAAATATGTAATATACTCGTTTCCGACCAATATATGGGACAGCTCTAAAAATCTATAAGGAGATCATTCCAGTGATATGTACTGGTTAGGAGTTAAAGTTCGCATCATAAAATCTCTGGCATCCGTCATGTCATTCACTTTTACTTTACGTCATTGGTAATAGAGATTCTCCTGATTTCTTCTTTTATGTAGGTCTAAATCGGGTAAAAGGATTTCGCATGCATTATAGTCTCTGCGTTTTAGCTTTAAAATGGCAAGATAAATTGATAAATATGGTAACAGACACAGATATAAATTGGGGTTTCTCAGTTAAGAGAGTTGCTTTCTCTTTTAGGTAGGGAATTTGAAATTTCGTCAATCATCCTAATTAAAAACAACATTCTTAGCCAGTAAATTATTCTTACTTGTTTTAATGGTGTGGTTTTAAGTTTACTAGCATAGTTTCAGAACAAGCTCTTTGCCTCTTATTCTGATAACATTTTCAATCCCTTGTGGGTTCAATGGAGAAATTCAATTTGCAAGCTATAAGAATAACTGAGAGAGAAGCAAGTTTTTCCAACTGATTTTCATACTTTTGCATGCAAGAGAAGATAAGAAAGGAGTTTTAATTCACAGACTTCTCTAAGATAATTTGCAATTAATATGCTATCCAGCGCAAAGGTTTTTGTGAGTTTCCTTATATAATGGTTCATTTTCATGGAGCGCTATTCTATTTCCTAGAATTTTCGTTTCCTCTAGTTGGTTTTTTGGTGCTTTAAGAGGTATTATGAGAAGAAGTAAGAGTCAGAAAAGTCATGTATTATGGGACTTAGGTTGGTTGTTCTCAGATGAGAATAAATGAATGTATATTAACGAGATATATAGACAATAACGATACTATTTTCAGATCTCCTCATTAGAAAGTCTTAAGATTTCATGGAATCCTTTATTAAAGAATAATTCCCCTGGCACATAGAAAGCAGATAATGTTTTAGACGCAACGGAATTACAGCTCTTTGAGCGATGATTTTATATTAATAGTAATATTGGACTTATAATTAATTGCCGGTGTTAAATACTAAATTCTCAGTCTAAATGAACAAATTTCTAGACCATAAAACAAGAAATATCCAATTAACACTAAGTGCGAAAACTGTAGGAAAGGAAGATTTCAGTTATAAATTTTAAATTATCAGTAAATTTAATCTAATCGTTTGTAAAATTTACTTCAGTCGTGCTGAGGCATAATTCAATGAAAGGGAAATATTATTCAAATAAAGATTGGACTATGAATGTCAATCTTTGACAAATTTTAAAATTTGTACAATTTCGCAACAATTATTTTCTTGATTCAAAAATATTAAAGCAAAGACCTGGGCGAGTTTTCACTTCACGCTTGTTGTATTAGCATAGTGTCAATTTACAAATCTAATTCTGACAGTACTAGACATTCTGCATCAATAATGGCTATTTATAACCCCTCAATTAATCTCTTGAAACTATGTATTATTTTTTCGGTGTCAATTTATACATTTGTTTTTATTATGTGTGTTTAAGATGAGATGATTATAAAAATTATGATGCCCATGTTTTCTTTTAGTAAAAATTTAAGAAGCATTATAAAACTAAAAGCTTACATCCTCCTAGATCAGACCATTCTTAGGTAATTACATTAGGAAAGAGGAAATTAATAAAGATCATAAACTAATACTTCCTTTCTAACTTAGATTTTCAGCCTAAATGTGATTAAAGTTGGATAATAATTATTGTGTAAGTAAATCAGTAAGTAATTTCGAGAAAAATCTATTAATTTAGTTTATAACTCTTAAGAGATATTAAGAGCTTGCGTGATTTTAAATCCGGAATCTTTTATTTCGTAATGTGTTTATTAGAAAGAGTAAAAGAAACTTGATTTATTAATTGACTTTATATTAACAAAACCAAGCACTTTTTCATTTAAAAGAACGCACTTTCTGTTTAAAAATATATCTTGTAGGGAATGTTGCTATTAAGTCTTTAACCAGTTTTACCTTAGTTATAGCTGTATAGTTTTATAACATAAAAAGTGGTCTATTGTTTAAGGTGGTTTCTAGGTATTTAACTACATTTAAAAGTAATATAAATGGTACCTTAGGCAAAATCATCAAAAGAATTATAAGAACTGCTAGGGAGCCTTGTAATACATCACCTTTGCCAACCTGCCAGTTATTTTCGTTAGTGTTTTTTGAATTCGCAACGCTATTAATTCGAAACAAACGAAAATTTATAAAAATTGTATCTAAAGTAGTTTAATTTTCTCAGTTACTATGTTACTCTAACTCAAGAAATAAAAATACGTCAAATAACATAAACAATCTTGTGCACGTTTATGTAGATTAGACTCAAGATATTTTATACGCATAATTTCTCCGTTGCATCATTCCATTCTATTGTCGTATATTTTAGTACATTATTTGTTACAAGTATGAATTCCTTTATATGGACCGCAATGTCATTGCCGCATTATTTTGCGTAGTACAACTAACAAAGTCCACACACCCAGTTAGACTTGAACCCAATCGTTTGACATTTGTAAATGTCTAGCAAATGTAGCTCTACGTATGAAACATTTATTACATATACAACGGAAGGTTGAGTACACCCATGCCTTGCTCTATGCAGTTCCGTTCCAGGTGGATTTGCTATCCTGGTTTGCTATGATATCCAGTCTAGATTCTAGATCCTCCCTGTCGTCCCTGCTGACATGTTACCTAGATGCTTATTGCCCTTATCCAAATTACTACCTACTACCAACTACCGGTCTGTCATTTATAAATAGTACTACTAGATTCCAATGATTCCAACATAATTGGAAATACACTTAGTTAAAACAAGAAAGGTCAGGGTCAGCTGTACGATTGTACTTATTACAACCAAAAAATGAAATTTCTACCCTTGATATGAACGAGACAAAAAACTAAATTTATTGGCATTACTTTAGTTATCATAACAATCTTTGTGACATAAAAGTCACATGACGCTGTCAATAAAAATAAACATTGTGAATGAGAGAACTTGGACTAACATACTAGTCATGTGGACCAAGGGCAGTTAAAAATTGCTTTGACATTAAAGTGTAATAAAAGGAAACAATCCATGGCTTGGAATATCTAATCTGAGAGAGTTAAAAATGGCACATAATATAGATTAAACAAATACCTGACAAGTTTCTGAATAATGTTAATGCTATATCAATGGCTGATTCAAAAATAATTGACAGACTGATTAATCTGACATGAGTACACACGAACTTGGTTTACAATCATAAGGACAGTTTGTTTTTGCTTGTTTTCAGACCATATGCAGATTTTATTAAAGAATGGAATTAGAATCCGTGAGTAGTTTTTAAGAGCAATAAAAAATTAAGGAAAATGTTTTTGTAATAATCTTCTACTCGCATAAATGTAAATAATTTCAAAACACGTTTTTTAAAATGAAAACGCGCAAAAAGAATTTTTTAGAAGTTCTGATTCAGATAGTATAATTCATGAAAATAAAGTATGAATAAATTAGTTAAAAGTTTGCATATTTGTCTTGTCTGGGGGATATATGTGTCAGAAAAGTTTTTTCTATTTTGGTATTTTCGTAGTTTTGCCTGAGCTAAGTTTATTTTTCAACGTAAATCATATTGTTCATTAGTGTATTGTTTTTACATTGTACAGTGTTTGTTATTTCTGCTCTTATTTTGCATCTAGACCACCCGAGATAGAAAATGTGTTTTTATTCATTCATTTGATATTTTGGAAATACGGGAATTCACATTACTATTATTTACTACTATGTTGTAAAAAAATTGATTTGTAGTTGTTTATTAAAAATGAACCACTAACAATTGTACATACATACGTTTATCTTTAACGGATTCCAAAGGAAAGTTATAACTTAATTAGAGGAACTCTTTCACTACATATGATACTACTACTGTTATAAATACAAAACAAGTGTTTACCACTACTATTGTAGTTACGTAGATTTCCCTAATCTAATTACAATTTCTGGCTTAGGGAAAGAATAAAAGTAGGAAAAGTTTATCCTCATGGCACTCTTAAATTATAACTTGAATCACCTTGGCTCATGCCTGAAGTCAAAGTATATAATTCCATACTTCTTTTACAACCCTTGTAGGATGAAACCAAAACGGTCATATTTAATTTTAGTTCTTTGACTTAGCTACTCCAGGTTTTATTTTATCAAAACTGTTCTCAAAGGAGAAAGCAGTTATCGACTTAAAGGTTTTCACTTTAACTATAAATGTAGATAAGTGAAAGAGAGAGAGAAAGGTCAATATGTAAAAAGTTGAAATTCTTAAGTTTTTTCCAAGCTTTTTACAGTAAAATTGTCTAACTTCATGAGATGCGCTGTGTTAGATAGAAAAGCCGGATTCTATTGCTGAGTCTGATAATAGTTCTTAACTTTCAACAACTTGAAATATACTACGAAAGGAAACACTATTCTAGTAAAAGTTTTATAAATATTATGTACATAGTGAGTGAAATGTAACGTACGAAATCGCATTTGGCCGAGAAAATGGTTCAAGTGAATTTTCATAAATGATGCAAAGAGATAAGTCTTGCCAAATAACCTACCACCACCTTCACCTTTAAGATGAAGAGTATTTAATCTAAAAGGAGGACGTGGAATCCTTTCACGTTCTCTGTATACAACTACAACCTTAACCTTGCATGACCTTATACGATAATCAATAAACGACGTTTTCAATTATCTTAATTTTAACATGCATGCAGATTTAATTTTTGGCAATTAGTATTCTTCACGTTTTTCTGTATTTAATTCTTAAATATTCTTGCCTAAATAAGTAAGCTAGGTAGGTAAAACTTAGAGAAGAGTATTTATAGCATAATCTTTAGAGTTCAGAGTAAGTTTGAGTACTTTTAAAGTAGGGTTGAAAAGAAGCTGACAGGTATCATAGACGCCATTGCATTGACACAAAACAAGTTTTTTTTAAATATTTAAATGAGACTGTATAATCGTCATATTTCATAATCGCTAAAGTGGTTACCTTGGGTTTTTATCCGTCGTTAGATGTAAAATTGAATTACTCAAATGTGTAACAAAAAGATTTTAGGATTTCAAAGAACATCTTTAAAAAATGAATACAAGGGCAGTCAATGAGCATATGGTTTCATTTATGAGACGTTGTGACAAATCAAAGTCTGATATTTGGCTGGGTGTGTCAAAATTTCTAATTTTTAAAAGGTTGAGATAAATGAGGCAAAAATTGAAACATATTTTAACGGAAGATATCATGCACGTGTGGAGAGCAGATTTTATATAGATTTTCATAGATATTATTAAACAAGGAGAAAGCTAGAGATCTGTGAAGCCTTCGATCGCGATGACCAAGTACTTGAAGTACTCTTGAAAAAAAGAGGTGTAATATTCATGAAAGTCTTGTGAATATTTCATGATATGGACTTCATTGATTCTTTTCTATGAAATAAATTTAGGAGGCCTATTCTCTCCTTGCCGTCTTTATTCTTTCAGAAAAAGAGCATCTTACCCATCTGTTTGCAGAAGGATAACTTTTTTGCTTTTAATGCTTGAGAAAAAGGTTCTTTAGAATCTTCTTAAACTTTTCAAAGAAATTCCACGATTTAGGTATTGCATTAAATTTGTAGAGTTAGGAGGATCTGTATTGATGTAACAGCTTTTATAAGAAGGAACATAACATTTTCAATACAACTTTTGGAATTGTAAATGCGATCAGGTCTCGAGTAGTTTGCTCATAAGTAACTCATAGAGAACTTCTAATACGTGAGGTAGCAATGATCAGAAAGAGGATTGAAAAAAATAAAACTGGATATGTTTCAAGTCATGAGTTTGTAGCTTAAAATCTCTTTAGAAAGTAAAGTCGACTTGTGAAAAGGCTAAAAGAATATTATTTTGAAGGAAATGTAAACAGAAAATGTTTTGTGTAGAAAATTAATGATAATAAAGCGAATCGATATAACTGAAAACGGCCGTCTTCTGATGTGTCTAGGGCGAAAGAAGTGAAGTGCTTGGTAGAGTGCATTTCCCTTGACTAACCCAACTAGACTAAAAGAGTCATA
>JAQGAA010003830.1:0-10305 GCA_034696425.1 Isotoma viridis
TTGTCCTGTTTTTTTATTCTTAAATACAAATTCCAGGAAATTCTACAAAATATTCACATCCTAAGCTGGTTAACTTTAAAAAATATCGGAACATATTTGAGATATTTTTTGTTTGTGTAGAAATTGATCAAACACTTTCTCCAGTGTTTTTCCTTTCTCCTGAGTGTCCTGAGTGATATTCATTTAATTTTTGCTTTTCACATCTAATATAGGCTGGTAAGGTTGTTTAACATTTTTTTCTGGTGTTCCGATTCGCTTCATTCATTTGCATATTTTAATTGTTTACTAAGCGTTTAGTACTGACTAACATTTCCACAACCTGGGTAGACTTGCCCTTATGACATCTTTAATAATACTTGGAAAATGGTGATTTAAATTTGTTTACAAAATATTACTCATCAAACGGCTATACTGATGCTACTGCATCTGCCAACTGAACATTTTATGTTTATTTTGCAATATGATAAAATACATCTATATCATTGACCGATAAAGTTAAGAGAGCAAAGTTCGAGATATTTAAATGCATACAACATTAGATTTGGTACGTGCACCACAAAGATAATATAGGATATATTCATATGCACTAAAATACCAAGATACTCCTGTTGTGATATTTTTGAATACTGGTGTATTTTGGGTATAGTGTAGTATTCATATTATGTGATAATCGCATGATTATTTCACCTGAATATTTTTGCATTTTTATAGTAATCTGTTCAGACGTCTTTTCCTTAATTAGAAAGTCTCTTGAATGGCCGAGGTAGTGCCAAGTAAAGATGTAGGCTAATTTTATAAAAGATCCTGAATATTAAATATTCTAATGAGCTGCTCATAATCTTAATAGACATATAAATAATATAAATCGTATTTGTATTGATTGCATTAAGCTACTTAGATTACTTGAGTAAAATGAATAGGAATAAGAATGAATGAGAAAAATATGAAAAATTAAGATAACTTATTGGCCTCATCGTTGACCTAGGGGAAAAAAGAGTGATAAAATCTTCAGCAGACTATACTGACAGTAGCTTATTCTTACTTACGAGGCTATAATGATTTGTAATAGAGTTATGGTGGTGACTGGTGATTTATATACATAACATAACCATGTTATCACATCTCGTTTATTAGAGTTAATGTTTGGGTGTTTTTCTTTATAATACAGTGCGAAAATAACAAATAACTCTAACTTAATAAAATCAATAATTCTAACTGAATTAGATTTAAAAAATTATAACTTTGTTTTTCTACTAACTCAAGGATTTGCTATTAAGTTGGTACTTACGGTAAGGGATTTTTTATACAAATTCAGAAAAAAATTATGAATGAAACGGCATTAAATATCTGCTTTCTTTGAGATAATATAGCAAATAAATAAAAAATATGGTCGCAGTTATATGAATGAGTTTATTATGATCCAGTATTCACCCAGCCAACATCCAATAAAATGCAGATTCTAATCTCAATATATTCAACCATGTTTTATTTTACATTCAACATCTATTATACAGTCAAATATTATAATAAAAATTATAATAAGAACACATTCATCATTCCATATTGTTACATGCAGTAAACAAAAGTATATAAATTTTACATTATACTTAATACATAGTAATTACTTGCACCTTGAAATAAAATAAAATAAATAAGTCTGATTTTTTTCAAATAAAAACAAAAATCTAAACTAAATCTAAATTAAGAATAATAACAATATTATATAAAATATTATGAACAACAATGTGGTCACCTCTGACTATTTATTTATATTATATCGACTACTAACTGTATGTACTAATAACAATCACCAGCAAATACAATTTATTAACAACTGAATTTCCTTCTTACATACCAGTAGTAGAAATAAAATTCAGTGTTTTCTGTAAATAGTGATTCTGGTACAGCAATTTTATTTTATAATTCAGGTTCAAAGGTACCTGAGACCTGAGAGGTACCACGAATTATAAATTTATAAATATTACATACTATTATTATTTTAATGCAGTACAGTAACAGTTTCTTCACAGTCAATAAAATTGAATAAATCTTATACATCAGATCATAAAATGATATAATATTATTATATAGTAGTACACATAGTAGATTGACTGATAGGTTTGATGACTAACTTTCTAATAATGAGTAAGACTAAATGGAGAATATTATTACAATATAATAATAATATTCTCATCACACTTATGATGAGATAAATTTTATAACTTTATGCTAGATTCCCTACACATAATAATATTTTAGCTTACAATTTAGAAAGTCGTACCTTTCACCAGTGTGTACTAATTGTAACATTGTAAGTAACATTTAAAATTCAAAGGGTATTTTATATCATTATTACGTTTATATAATATTTTTATCAATCTTTCAATATCTATTATAACATTCATAATCTTCAATAATTTGGGATCACAGTATCAAATACCACCATTAAATTGTTCCACAGTTACAATAATTAAATCTAATTCATATATAAACATTTTTTTACAAGCCAATGCATCTTTTTAAGGTTTAAGGATTATTTGAATTAAGTCATTTATCACGAACGACAAGTTACATAACTAACTACGTAGCAGTAGTAGTAGTAGTACACCTTTTTACACTAAATCCTTTTATATCCGCTAGTCTAACTAACTCTTTAGTAAAATTCACCCCGTGTACTATAGGTACGTAATCAAGTTTTTACTATTGATCCTTTGGCTTATAAGATGTAAACTACTAGATTTATATAAGTTTTTTACCATGTAGTGTGCGGTTGTGTTACTAATAAGATTTCTTTATAGTTTTCAAGCACCAATAATATTGTTGGCGTTCTTTCAGGATGTGACCACTTGGGTCATAGGGTACACATATGCCAAAAAGATTCCTCTCTATTATATAATGTTGATTTCTTGTTAGTTCTGTTCTGACTTAGTCGTAGAACAAGTGATAAGGTTATTTGTTTGCTTCGTTGATCCCTAAAAGTTTTACGAATTTAAATTAATTATAAATATAAGGTCAAGATAAACTAAGGACGTTTCGAGTTCCAAAGAAGTCACACATTGTTTTACCTAATGAGAGTTTATACCTTAATTGATAAAAGATAGCTAGCTATAGCGGGAGACATTTTATTTAGGAATAGTTATACCGATTGGTTTTGATACGATTGAAAATACCTTTGAGCCATAGTTTAAACGTTGGCATTGAAACATACACGATTGTTAAAAGTGTTTTCGAACATGGAAAATATCTTTGAGTTATACAACTACAAGGTAAGTTTAGCTCTTGACTTAATTAATTACCTGCATCATCGCCTGCCTGCATGTGCCTGTGCTTTTGCTGTTGTTTGTGAGTAGTATCTAGTGTGAGAATGGACAAGGGGAAAACTATGTAAAAGTTTTAAAAATTAAAACTTGTAAAATAAAACGAATATTAGTTATCAATAAATTTATAAAATATTTAAAACCCGTACTTGTGTACTTTCCCGTATAATATTAAGCCATGAAACTAAACTATAAGATAAACGATAAAAATAAGCAAATAATTATTTGTACTAACTTCTACCTGATAGATAATGAATAATCTGAATAAAGAGGATATGTAACTGTAAATCATTCGGTACTTTTGAGAATGTATACCGAATAAAAGTGTATGTATTGAATAGTAGTATTTATCTCTCTAACTATGGATTATTACCTTAAACGCACTACTATAGTGAACAGTGAAAGTAAATGAGCTGATCTGTATGTGTGTAGCGTAGTACCACATACTTTAGTAAAAACGTCTAAAAACAATTGGCAATTATTCGCCTTAAAATTAGATAACAATAATAATATTATTATTTTATATGATTTTTACGTATAAAAAGGGATTCGTTTCGTTATCAGTCAATTTGTTTCAGCCTATTCGGAAATTGGAAAGCGTAGATATTTTTACCTTGATAAATTTGTTACACAGGGAAATGGAAATATAATGTGGCTTTTTTAGTATAAAACTACAAAAATTGGTGAAAAATAAATGTGTAACATTATGTTTAAGTAATATAATAATTGTTATTATTATTATCGTCAAAGTTGAAAAGGTTCAAACGACTTGGCTTTTGTTTTCATTTTCACTCAAAATAACTACTACCAACTAAAGAGTGATAATAATTTAATAATAATAAAACAAATAGAGCTGTGAAAACTACTTCTTAAGATTAACATTTTTCACAGTCAATTTTACATGAGCAAATTTTGTTACGATGATGGTTCGTTAAATTAGACTTGAGATATTAAAGTACAATTTTTTTAAATATATGTAAAAACAGTTTCATAAAGTTCAGATTTTTTCTCTTGCTCGGACTTTCACTACGAAGCCATTCACAAATACGTGGAATCTATTAACGACAGCGTTGCTTTATGTACTTTCTCTCATTTTACACGTTTTAAACTTTCACATGCACGCAAAAAAAGCTCGATTGGTAGGTTAAGAGTACTTCTGATTGACAGAGGGTATAAAATAGGTAAGTAGTTTTTAGGGTTGACAAAATGACAATTTAAATTTGATATAGTTGTAGCATGCATAATGACAAACTCTTTAGAATTACCCAGAGGTAGTAATTTTTAAGCATTTACTTTAGTTTATATAATTTGTAATTTTTAATGATTTATGACTAAATTAGTTAAAAGCTAAAACTGACGGCTTTTATGTAGCACACATATAGTCACAATATTTGGGTAGGTAATTTTGTAAAAAACCAGACGTAGATATATACTTACTTATAGTTTGAGTGATTAGATGATACAATTGATACAAAATAGGTACATCAAATATAATTTATAGTTAATTTATATTATAATTATTTTATATATATATTAATAGCAAAAAAAACGATGAAGCGCATAGTGTTCTATGCTTGGTTGCTTTTGGTACAAAATCGTAAAACTGAATATAAATTTGTCTAACAATTAACAATAAATGGTAAAAAAGTGAGAACATGGGCTACAATACTATGCAATTATAGTAATGTACCGCAGAAACATTTTAGTACTTGTGTTCAACCCCGTAGTGTTAGATTTACAAACACTGTCAATTACATCAATTGAATTGTCATAAAAACATTTACGATGATTTATATATAATGTAGCTATATATATATAGTTATTGGACGAAGAGATAATTGTTGTATCTGTTATTATTATTAGTTATTTGAATTTCTAAACTGACCATTTTTGACACTGAGCTTGCCATCGTCACTGTCACGATGACGCCACAAAGAGGACGCGGAATGAGGATTATCGTCTTGTTCTGAATACGAAGGTGGCGAGTCCATGTTATACCCTTCTTCCGGTGACATACCAATTTGGACTCCTGTAGATGAAGCTCGTGAAACTGATAGTAAGCTCCCTAGGTTATTAACATGAGCCGAATTTAAATTACCATTAATGCTAATCCTACGGTTCTGGAGCTGTGGATGATTGAGAAGAGAGTGAAGCGACTCAGGACCATGGGAGCGTGATTGTTGAGCAAATGTTTCATGCTGATTTTGGAATTGTTGGTTAGTGGGTACTAGCATCGTACGAGAAACCGCCAATGCCGGAAGGACGATTTCATAATTGTCTTCTGGATGAGGGGATGGACGCGAAGTTGGCATTCTTTGGTTATGATGTTGAGAAGATACGTGATGATGAACACGACTTTCACTGATGGCATCAACATGCATTTGTTGCTGGTGTTGTTGAGACATTTGAGACATATACTGCTGTTGCTGATGGTGGTTAAGTCTTGTTCGAGAAATAAGTCTTGGATGGCTTGTAGACTGAGAGAAATGGTTTAACTGGGAGAAAGCAGATGCATTGAGTTCATTTAAACTGGAATGGTGATGCGGAGAAATTAACATGGCTGCAGGATTTTGGTGCATTGTAGGGGTTGTGGAACCTGAGCTATTATTTGCACCTAAGCTTTCTACAGTAGCCAAAGGTATAAATGGATGACCAGCTGCAAGAGATGTTGGAGACGGACTCCCCAAAGGTATATTACCACTACCGGTGTTTCCAACAGATCTCCTTGATCTTGTTGGAGGAGATGCTAAGTTAAGGATTCCCATATTTAACCCCAATGATTGGGGTGAACCGGTTTGATTAATACCGAGGCTGCCTGAAGAAGATCTATGGTGACTCGTTCTAGTCGGGGACTGTAGTAAAAGCCCACTGTTTCCAGCAGCTTGTTGGTTTACACGTAAGTTAAGTTGACTAACCTCTCTTAGAAGTTGCTGCTGCTGAGATACCGTTAATTGTTGATGTAATTGCTCTTGTTGCGCTTGAATCAGTAATTGTTGATGTTGCAGCTGTTGTTGCTCCCGATCTTCTTCCATGTATCGTTGGAGGTAAGATGGGGATGGTAGAGAATGTGGGTTAGGAATGTTTGCAGATGATGGAGTTGGAGGACTGTCCATGATATTTGACCCTTGGAAGGTCCCACTTGTAATGGTGGAATTAGCATTAGGTATACCTGAGCATTTTCGAAAATGAGTCTTCATATTACTGGATTGACTGAAACGAGCCATGCACTTTTGACATTGGTACGGCTTCACACCAGCATGATGGTTTAAATGAGTCTTTAGGTGATGATTTTTTGAAAATGACTTTTGACATATTGTACATTTGTATGGCCGCTGTCCAGAATGTAAACGCTGAAAGAGAAATAGTAATAATACTAATGTAAGTCAAAACCGATTTTGCAAAGTTTAGATTGGTAAAAAGAGAAAGTTGGAGAAAGTACTATAAATTACAATTATTCTTTTATTTTTACCTGATGTAATAGCATGTTGCTTCTATCCGCAAACGCTTTCTGGCATATCTCACATTTGTATGGTCTTTCACCCGTGTGGGTTCTGAGATGTTGCCGCAACAGCATTTTCCTACTAAAAGCCTTGGGACACATATTACATTTATGTGGTTTATGACCCGTGTGAATCCTTACATGCATATTGTACGCAACCCGCTGATTAAAGCTTTTCTCACACCATTCACACTTGTACTCTTTAGCATTCCTATGAATCTTAAGATGCGAGCTGAGATAACCCTTATCATTGAAGGTCTTGCCACATACGGGACACGTGCAAGCGAACTGTTGTGTCCCTTCATGACGAGATCGATGATATCGGTAGTTTCTAAGTTGGCTAAATTCCTTCCCACAATCCACACATTGCAATTTCTTTTTTTGAGTTGAACTTGATGAAGAGGGTCCACTTCCAGGAGAAATGATGCCTCGAGTCAGAAGGAGTCCTTGAAAATTGTTAGGTGTCCCTGGAGAAAGCACTAAATCTCCAGGTGAGATCGGATGAAAGTCTCTCATAATGGATGATGATGATGTGGACGGAGCCTGTGGGGAGAACCGAGAAGATGATGTTCCCGGAGTCAACTCTCCATTTGAATCTCTTGGAGATCGATTCGAATGAAAACTTAGACTTGGACTAGATATGTCTCGAAAGTTTGATAAGTCATTAGATAATGCTTCTTCTTCCCGCTCCCTAGATGTTGAGGGTGCAGCCAGACTAATGACACTAACATGAATACTACTACTTTCACATTTTTTGTCACGACTGCTATTCGGTGACCGTACTACAGTATTACTGTATTGTTGTTGAGGTTCAACGGGGCTTGGTAATGAGAGATTTAAGGGTTGATCCTCCCGTCTTCTGTTGGAAGGGGCTGATCTGATTACAGGAGTGGGGGTTGAAGTTATAACTCCGACACTCTGACTTTGCTCTCCTCTTCCTCCACCACCACCACCAACTCGAAATATATTTCTTGATGAAAATGATGATGATGATGGTGATGATGAGCTACCTTGACCTTGTCCCTGTCCTTTGTCCGCCGCCCCAAAATTCTCCTCATCAGCAGCAGGATCTGGACTAAAGGGATCCTGATCCATTGATGCTGGATCCCTTTCTTCTGAAAGAGATTCTCCTTCCGTGGGAGTCGGAGGCGGTAGGGAAAAGGGAGAACGGGACTCTTGCTCGGTATCTCCAGACTTTTGTCTTTCTCTACAGTATTTCCGTTTTTTACCTAAAGATGACAGAAAATTAATTGAATTGTCACACGTCATTCTAATAATTCAGTCTTAAAAATCTAATTGAAATTAGAAGAAATCAAAAGTGAAAGCACCACTTTCAACTAAACAGGGTCGTCCATATAGAATGGAGTATTAGAATAGACAACACAAGTGATAGAATTGGACAGTAATAAGTGGCAAACGCCATGTTTGATCCTCCACGAGCTAATGCAATGAATTTCGTACAAAAATAGATTAGGTGGTGGTAGATAGATAGTAAAAGATATGCATGAGTTGAGAGTGAGATTGGTTAGAGTTACGCAAGGAATGACCAAGTAGTTTATCGATATACAATAATGTCTGAATATTTGCATAGTATAAAGTATAGTTCATCAAATTCACGTAAAATATAAATCTTATAATTTTATTATTAAATTATAAAGAGAAAGGTGAAAGTTAATGCTTACCAATAGGTCCAAGAAATGATATTGAGTCCCCGTCACCACCGACAGCGATTCCGGCACCCCCACCAACACGACTGTTGGGACTTGAAGACTGCTGATGCGGCGAGTCCTTTGAATTACAATCAATATTGATACTGCCAAGTGGATGATTATGAGTTCCTTGTTGAATATTAGCTGATGATGGAGAGTCGTCACTATGATCTGAGGAAACGGATGTATGAATGCTTCCACTACTTGAGGTTGAACTACTACCGCTACCTTGACAGCCAGCGTCCCCAGGAACACTTGAGGGTCTTGGTTCATCATTATTCACTTTCTCCTTATTCCAGAAGTCTTTCTCCTCTCCCTATTAAAAATTCAAGAAATACAAACCATATTATTATTGTTTCCAAAAATTGTCTTCAGCAATACATTTTCAGGAATTAGGTAACACACATCTTAATTAAACCAAGAGTTCAGAGAGTATAACCCGTAAAAATTGTCAATATTAAAAATGGACAAAAGAAGGTTCCATATAAATTTGTCTGATCTGGGAAAAGAAAAGACTATAGAATCCCAATCAACAACGCTCAATACCTCTTGTTTTTACTACGCAAATACCAATTCATAAATTTTTTAATGTTGTCTCTCTCCCGAATATTTTTCATTTACATTACCACAGTTTACTTCTAACTCTTTCGAATCAAGGTCACATATTATGATGTTGTTTATTTATTTTTCAAAGCAACTGCGTCCACTATATATTATTACACCTCGACCAGTCTTCACTTGGTGTTTTTAGAAATCATCAAAAAAGTACAAGAAAATATTTACAAAAAATACTTACGAAAAAACAAGACAAGAAAATCTCCTTGTATAAAGGAAAGTAAATGCACTCAATAAGTATGTAAAGGAAATGAAAAATTACTTCTGAATCATGACACACTATATGATAATAAATGTACAATTAATCTTAAAATTTTTTAGTAACAATATAAATTCAGAACGATTTAATAATAATTACAATTTCAGTCATATGAAGTCCCAATTATGTTTTCTCTTTCTTCTCCAAAATGTATAAATTCCAATTTCCACGATTTCTACACGCCACAATAATTAAAAGTCTTTATCTCTCTGACTTGAATTTGTTAATGAGACATAGCTTTTTCTTACATGTTTAATTTTAGAATAATATCGTAATAGTACAGCACGAAGACTTCACTCAAGGTTGTAATAAAGAGTTAGTATTAGTAGTAGTAGTAGTAGTAATTTCATGCATAATAATGCATATGGGCCTCTGCTATAATATGTATATGCTCCCCCGAACGAAAAAGTTAATCAAATCAAAATTTAATTTTAGTTTAAAATTTAGCAACCAGTATAAACTACTATAATTAACAAATATAGATATAAATATTAGTAGTTGGCTAGGTCGGTCGGGATGGGATTTGAGATGTGAATTATTTTATTTATTATAAATAAATGATGATGATGTCAAATTGCCAATGATAAGAAGAGGAAGGAAAGGAAGAAAGAGGTGATTGAGATGATATGATGTTACGAATAATACAATAAGTTTTGTTAGTGTTAGTTGATGAAGTCAAAGTGTACCAAGTGGGGTATCAAAATGCGAAATGCATGCAGAACTTTTTATCACGGAAGAAAATAATGGAGAGAGAGAGAGAGACCCTAACTACTAAACTACAAGTCTGCTGAAATGGAATTGCTTGGTTACTCATAGGAAGATAGAGAGTTAAAAAAGAGAGAAGCCACCTTCAACAAAGTTAACTTTTTGCAATTGGCCACACCGATGACTTTAGATAGTACGCAT
>JAQGAA010003831.1:0-10302 GCA_034696425.1 Isotoma viridis
AGCCGCAAGTATATAGACCGCTAATGTAAAGAGCCGCTTGTGTACAAGGCCGCTTATGTACTGGGCCGCTTTTGTCGTAGCCGCTAATAATTAGCCGCTTTTGGATAGCCGCTTAAGTTGGGCCGTTCATGTCGGGGAATCAAGAAAGAAGAATAGAGAGAAAGAAGGGTGAAGTCAAAGATGAGCTTGTATTTTAGTATAATAGTTGTGAGTAGTATCAACTCTTGTGTGTTCTGTCTGTCTGTAAATGAATGTAAAAGTTAAAAGGGAAAGTCCCGGGTGGTATTCAAATTAAGAAGATACGAACCGGCAGGATATTAGCATGGTGGTTGGTATATGAGAGTATAGTGGTGGTGGTGTGTCTATCAGTATTCGGATGGTATTCGGTATTATTGGTGGAGAAAGTATTAATATTAGTGTGTGTGTGGTGGTTGTGGAGGATTACAATACACACAGATGAGTTGAGTTGATCATCATAAAGAGGATTAAAATTCAAAAAGAAATCAGGATTGATTCCCGGAAATGATGGAATAAATAAGCCAGAAAGGAGTAAAGAAGAATCCTTGTGGGTTCTATAAAAAAGGCTCACAGTGATTTAGAAATTTATAACGGAGTTATGTCTTAGATATTATTTAGTAGCTAGTTTTTATTCAAAGAATATTGGATTTTGTAACAAATACCTTGAATTCTTTGGTATTAAATGTCATCATCGTTTTTCCATTATCAATATATGCTTTCCCTTGATGATGATGAGAAGGAGGAGGATGATACTGACAATGTAGTTTTACTTAAGAAATAAAAGTTTTAACTTATTGTCAAGAATTTTTTGTTGGAAAGCCCCCATCAACTAGATTTTTTCTTCAATCCATCTTTTTCTCCGTATAATCCTCAAACTTTTTAATTACAATGACAGTTTTATTATGAATGCTTTCTATCGGGTGAAATAATTTGTCATTTTTTCTCAAGCAGGATATCAAAGTAGCTAAGTCATAGTGTATTATATAACGAAATGAAGAATTCTAGGAAGAAATAGAACCTTTTTATTGGAACCAATCCACCCTAAAAGACTTTTTATGGTATTAGAATGAAAGCAAATCTCACTAGTCACTATATACTGAACTGACTGACTATTTCCAGTTAGTGAGACAAGGGTAAAATGATCCAAGCAAAATAGGTGAGTAATTTCTCTCTTCTGTTTTTTTTATTATTATAAAATGAAACCTTTTCTCTTTATAGATATGGATTGGAAATATATGTCTAGTTGCATATTAAAAATAGAGTCGGACTGAGTGATGTGTAATCTTACTTTTACTACTACTGGGTTCTACGTGGTGTTTTTTTAATAAATCTGTTTTCTATATTTTCTCTCCCTTTTTATTTCTCTCTAATGATCCAGTCTACTTTAACATTTTGCAGAGCTCAACTCAGCTCTACTTTCTTTCTAGTTACTAATTCCTCCTGCAACTTCCATTTTTAATCCATTATGATGCATTTAATCGCCCTAACAATAAGTTTCAACCATTTATTATTATATTTCTTCCTTTCTTGGAACTGAGGATGATGATATATCATATATTTATAGGATGATGTCGGTTTGTGTATGTATTTGTAGAGAATAAAGTTTAACTTTTATCGTTGGTTACTTTTTACTTTGTGTTTTTGTTGTATGCACCTAAAGTAAAATACTGACTGGTTATATAATGAATATGAGTAGGAAGAGGAAGACGACACCCGACAGGATGACATGACTTTTTCTTTACTTCTTTTACTTTCTTTTTCCTCTCTACCTATCATTTACTAATTCTTACCTAGACTTAGGAGGAATTACGTCAAACCTTGAGCTGGATGGATTTTTCGTGGTGTGGAATGATTAATTAAGCGAGCGGAATTTTCTTCTCATTTTATAGACAGTGAGACCGACAAGGGGAGTTGGGAGTGGTAGGTAGTAGGTATGAGAAGTAATAATAATATTTAGAGTACAGAAAGTGTAAATTTTGTTGAATGTTTTTACAAATATTCTAAACGTGTATTTATGTGTTATCTCAACGTGTGTAAAATAAAAAGCGGCTTCTTTATTGTCTACCTTGATTAGTCTCTCTGCATGAGGATGATGATGATAATAGTTTTGTATGATTCACAATATGCATATATTATCTTAATAGATTGATCAATTATTCTATTCGGAGTTAGAAGCAAATAGTAATAATACTAGTTTGTTGAAAGCAAAAGAACTAATTCAGTTTAGTTAATGCATCGAATTATTATGCTGTCATTGGGCAGGAAATCAAATGAGTGCATTACGCCAACAGCTACTACTACTACTGCTGCTGTATGACTTCAAATGACAGGTTTCAGTGTATTCGAAACGAGTAAATAGATTAAGGTAGAAATGAAGAGAAAGTGACTAAGAGAACTGAAATCAAATGAAAAGTTTTTTCATGTTTAATACCATAAAAGATAATAATGTGTTTAAAAGGTAGTTGGTAGGTGTGAGGGTGTTGAAGTTGAGTAAAATGTTTTGTATAGTGTGGACTGGGAGATTGAGTAGATATACTGATTGATTACAGGTAAAAGGTGGTGTGATTGTAAAGGCTTTTAATTTTTTACCTGTAGGTTCGGTACGGTTTATTGGTAAAGGGAATGATGAAAAATAATTGTGATGTTGAATGTTTTTAAGGAAAAAAGTAAATTGAGATGGATTTACTCACCGGCTGGGTTATGATGACCATGGTCGTAGTGAGGGTAGTCACCGTTTTCCAATCGGTGTTTTTTCATTGACATGAACTGTGGTGGGCCGCCGTGTTGAGACATTGGTACAAGTGGAACTGATGTCCGCTTTGGAGGGCGACCAGGCCTGGAACTTCAAAACATTTTGCTGATTTCGAACTGATATTTAGGGTTTGTTATATATGTTACAAGGTTAAGAATGAGGGGATGTATGGGGGATGTTTTTGGTGGCATCGTAATCATATCTATTACAGCCTTATTTTTAATATTGAATTCCAATCAAAAATTTTTGCGAGATTGAAACATCTTTATAACTTTTACCACAATTTAAGAACTTAGTATTCTATGATATAAAAATTGAGTATTGGGACCTTTGCATTTAACTACTAATTTTGTAATATTTTAAAATTTAAAATCCAGCCAAACTTTCATACAAAGGTCACAAACCAAATTCAATTATTCATGCAATATCAAATGTTCAACAGAGAATTTGCAAAAAACAAACTTGTTCAACCTTTTTAATATTTAATTCCCAGCCTAATATTTGGTCGAAGAAGTTTGATAAACAAATCTGCTAATTCATCCATGACTCAAAACTTAGAAATCATTTAGAAATCCAAAATTTCTAATATACAAATCAATTACTCACAATAGTTTCCTTACTCTTTACTTTGAGTATCAAAGTAGAAGTAGTAAAAAGGATTGTAAGTTGAAACTAACAAAATTAAATAACTTAGATGAAACAAGGGTTACAACCTTAATTAGCCAGTCTTAAGATGTGAATTGCAAGATCAAAGACATCATGAACAACATCATCATAGCTAATATCATGCTGTTGTGCCAAGCTGAGGAAAGTGAAACTAACTACTACTACTACTTACTACGACTTCAATACACACAAGGAGAGAATATTATACAGAATTATATTAAACTGTTATGTTACCCCTACCACCGCCACTATCGTTTGATTACTACAGTAATAACAAGGTAGGTAAGTAATTAAGTTTCCAGCTGTTGAAAAGTTACCTAAGAACTTTTCAGTTTATTCTTTGCTATTAGTACTTGGATGTTTCTTTTACAAAAAGGGAATCTTATTTCGAGTATCAAAATACATCCGAAAAATATTAAGAAGAGAGAGAGAGAAAGGTAATAGAGAATAGGGCATAGTTATTATTAATATCCAAGTTGTATAAAAGATAGAAATGGATGAGATTGTTTAAAACCGAAAGATCAAGTGAGTAGTGGTGATGGCAACTAAGCATTAAGGGGTAGAGAGAACTTTGAGAAAGAAGGAAGTGGAATTAAGAAATGGTTGTCATTTGCGTAAACAGGAAAATAGAGGGTAATTTTGTGGATATTAGAAAAGTATGGGAAATGAAGATGCAGAGATAGAAGAACTCTTTTACCCACTAAGATATTAATTCGATTTTTAGTACTCCCAGGGTTGAAAAGTTCACTCTGGTTTCCTCAAGTCGAGGTAGTAGTAGTGATGCGATGGGATGATTAGTTGAGCGTTTTCTCTCTCTCTTTATCTTTTACTCAAGAAAAAAAGCTGAAGGAGATTTCTTTCCATTTTTTAGTTTACTTTTACTCTCTAACTTAACTTGTTATTGTACTGTTCATAAATCAAGTTGAAGATTTTTTTATAAATAGATTTTGTTTAGGCAAACTTTCAGTGTAAGGACTCTTCTTATTTGACTAACGCTCTTATATTGTAATTGTGACACGACTTGACCTAATATAGTAACCAAATGCATTTCTTAAGAAGTATCTTCCTGATTTATAAAAGAATCAAAAACTTTAAGTAGCATTTATACAAATTCCGTTGATTTATGGACACTTCTTGTACTTACATAAGCCCAGTGTCACGTTCATTATATTTCTGTACAAGATTCTATTGCATTATTACATAAATGTATGTAGATTAATGTAAAAAATGTATATTATAATATACACATGCTGACGTAATTTAGGAACAAGGAGGAAAATGAAAGAGCAGAAGAACAACAACTACTACTACACACTACAAGAGTGTTTCGTTTGTTAGAATTTAGAATAGAGAAAATATAATATTATATAGTAATAATCTTGTGGGCTTTCTATTCTTCTTTTCTAACTAATACAAAATAAAATATTCTACTAGAAAGTAACTAATGTAAAGTATTTATATATCTAAGTAGTAATAAGACACTAGTTCCTTTTTGTCTGCTTGGTATAACAATAAGACAGAAGGGATAGACTTGTGGTGGTATAAGATGGTAGTGGCATAAAGACATCCATTAAGGAATAATGTTTCCCGAAAGGGAAAATCAATAACATAAGCATTTAGATTGCATCTTTTTCCATCTAATAAGGTAAGCTTGAAAGAATGTTTCGTTACTAGATTATTCATTTTAGTTTTACTTCTTACAACATCCATACACACACATCCAACACAAGACATACAACCACCAAAATTCATAATAATAAAATAATACTAATATTCTTCTTTAGCTTCCTTTCTTATCCCTTCTCTTTCATTCTTTCTATTTCATTATGAAATAATAATAATATTTTGAGCTATAAGGGACCGCGCATTCATCATGAGGAATATCAAAAGTATTTTTTATTAATTAACTCTTACTTAATTTATCAAGTTCTAATTAGAAAATAAATAGAATTAATCTTAAACCCTAAAAGGGTTAGATGTCTTGTTAAAAATGAATTTTTACAGGTTCAATATACATCTTCATTTTCTTTGTAAAATAATACACGATGATACCAAATTGCATAATTGCCCATGGGTACAAATCATGGTTTATATTTTATGCATTTTAGTGAGTGATTTATAAACAATACCTAATTTCAATATTCAACCGTCTCAATATAAATATGATTATGCATTGTGTCTGGATACAATAACTACTGGCAGTAGGTATTTATATACAAACTCTCTAGACCTTTCTTTTTCTTTCTTTTACTTTCATCTACCCATTTCATCATCATCATCTAACCTGAATCTAAATAATATTCTTCTCTGAAGAAGATACATATAAATACAAGAAGCTAACTAATAAGCCCGATGAAAACTAACTCTCTGCTTGTCTGCCTGCCACCACCTCACCATATATCATCATCATCAATATATAAATATATAGACAAACATTACGTATTGTACATTTTAACTCGTACCTTTCTCAACCACTCTCTCCCTGACTTTCTCTATCGCTTTCTTTCTTTCTAAAACTTTTTCAATTAGGCAAATAAAGGTAGAGGTTAAAAAGCATTTTTCTGTAATTTCTCTTTTCATTTTGTAGACAAAAAAGACGTGCAAAGCCAAGCCACCACAAAACAAGAGAATATATAAAAATCCGAGGATCCTTCCTTTTATAACTCTTTCCTTCCTCTTTTTATACCCATTATTATATTTTCTATTTATTTTGTATATACAGCGAGTATTTCGTAATGTGTATAGATTACTTGATCATTTATACTTTTTAAAGTAACAGGGGAACTAATACTAATATAATAATTTTAGGAGGATGCACACAGTTTTGTATGCAATATTTAGATATGATTTAGATTGATGGATAATGTTAGCTGTAGTGATGGTGGCAAAGCTGTACTTACTCGTACTGATATGCTAGTTGCCCTTCTTCTCCCTCAATACTTTTCCCTTCAATTAAACTGCCCTTCTTCCTGAAAAAAATCATCCACAGACAAGAATATTATTATTATGCAATTCTGATTTAAATTCAGTCTTGGTTTTTTATATAACTGTATTGCATTATTTGTATCAAATTGTAATCAGTCAAGTTGGAAACTTGGAATTTTAGGATGGATTACAACAGATTCTTGTATTGTTATATGAATTGACTTCGAAAGTGTGTTTTTTTATTTCCTATTTTTAAATAAATAATAAAGAAGGATTTATCATACTCAAACCTCCTTGCCATTTACATTTGTGTCTTCTTGTGTAATATGCATACTTAATGATAGTCAAAATAATCTTCGAAAGCATCTTTTTTGATTCTTAGCTATATTGGCATTTATTTATTTTTAAGAAGCATTTTATTTATTTAATGTTGTAAATTTGCTTTCAAAAGAATATTTGTAACTTTTCTTTTATGTTTTTAAACATGTCTTTATTTAATTGATCAAGATTCAAAAACATCAGAGATTGAAATAAAGGGGAAAATACAGATTAACAGACATTATATACTAAGTACATGTCACTGATTTTGACAGTTGAAGCAATAGAATATAGCTTTGAGTAACGATATTAGCTGATTAGAAAAGAAAGAAGAAAGTTGTATTGCCCCCAGGTTTATGCTGCTACATTCTAATCTTATCTCTACTGTTTTGAGCTTGACTTAAATTATACTTCATTAATTATTTATTAAAAGAATCGAAATGAGCTGAGCTGTAGCACAGTATAAAGTGACAAAGAATTACTGAATATCAAGGTATCATAATAGAAGCAATACAAATAAATCCAAAACATAGATGTTTTATAAACATGAATAAGACTAAAACTAAAATACCAAAATATTTTAAGATTTGCATCCCAACAAAATTAATAAGAAAGTCAAAAATCAGTGGTTTCCTGTGCCAGATGTTTAAAACAAAAACTAAAAAGATTAATCACTTGAACTTCTCACCACAAAACTTCCTTTTCTCAGACTTATTATTTACATGTGTTTACTCAATTTTAGACTTTTAGTAGCAAGTGAAATAACAAAATACCAAAAGTTTCTATTTAATCAACCAACTCCATCAATTAAACAACTAAAATATAATAATATTTTCCTTTAAGAACATAAATTACTTAAAACAACCTTTTGTTCAATTACTTGCTTCCATTAGGGTTTCATATTTCAGAATTATATTCTCTTTCTGAACATTTCCAAATTTATAGCTTAGGTATAATATATCCGCACTCAGTAACCAAAACACAAGTACAAACACCCTTTAGTATAAAATGGACATCATCTGACAACCCAAGAGAGTAGGTCAGTGAAATATTCCTCCTGGTCTTAAAAGGGGTTCACATTACGACCCAATCTGGGACAAATCACTTTTCCACCATGTACCACTACTGTGTGCAACTAACAACACTCAATTTCATCCCTAGCCCGAGTGAATCAAGACCCAAATCTCTCCTCAAGTTTGAACGACTTTGTATACCGAAGGGGGTTGAAAGTAGAAGGACAATATAACAATACAAATAACTCAATTTAACTTGGTTCTATTCATTCAACTATGCATATTATTGTTTTGAAATAAAACTTTTTAAAGTTACACACTTATATGGCAATTCATGGAATGAAAATAAATTTAAATAGGGAATGAATGTAAGTGAAAAAACAATATTTAATATAAAATAGTGAGTTGGCAATTTACAATTTGAGAATGACTAATTTCAGCACAATCTCGCGTTTATACACATTACTTGGCATTTTATTGACATCCCCATGATGGATATCGCTTTTGTTCAATTCCAATTCATCATTCACACGTAGTTTCACACACATATGCGGATTTAGCTTCCTTTCTGCCTCCCTATTTTATTATTTCTCATCACTCATTCTCTTTCCCATCTTGTCTCTATATGTTTTTTATATACTTATTTGCTATCTTTTCTAAAAAACTGTATTATATGGTCTCTCTCTTCGGTTCAAGTAGTATGGAATCTGAAGTTGGTGTAAATACACAGTAAGGTTACCTAAAAAAATGAAGGAATTGGGAGCAGGAGAGAGAGAGGAGTCAGACAACTTTTTATTAAGTTTAACATTAAGTAGTTTTTCTTAAATTATTGTTAGTGACTTAACCTAATGGTAAAACTTAGGTTGGGTCATATTATTATTAAACTAAAAATGAATAAAAATGTTTGCACCCTTTTCATTGAAACAAGAGGAGGACGCAGTGGGACCTCGAGAGACTTAAATATAAGAACTAAGGATACAGTTGAAAGTGTAAACAATGAAATGATGAAGTTTGCATTTTTCTAAAATCTAAAAGGGTTGTTACCAAGCGTTTTGTCAAGGACCTGTCAACATGAATATTCTTCATTGAAGTGATTGCAAAATGTTGATTTGTTTGTTAGGGAAAGCAACCTTTCTCCTTTATCTCTATATACCAAGACATGATGTGATATAGGAATATTATGTAAGGTAGGATGTTTTGTAGCAACGAATCGTTTAGAAATAGTGTGACAAATGTTGTTAAAATATTTTAGCATTTAGCTCCTATATCTTTATACCTTATAGAAAGTGAAACATAAGCTTTAAAAAAAGACATAAATTAATATACATGTACTTTATGGTACATTCACTGAGAAATAAATACACTTAAGTTATATTAACCTTAACAAGAAACAAGGATGCAATACTTTAGAGAGATCTTTACATGCAAAACCCCAAACATCACCATCATCACCGTCACAATCACAATGTAGAAAACATATTTCAAAGAAGGAAAGTGGAGTGTCAGTTATGATTAGTAGTTGAAGAATTACTGTCATCCATTTGAACAATGTATATAATATATTGAGATGATGTATAATATAATACTTAAGGTAGAAAGTACATCTACCACCACGACCAAGTATCTAGAATCGAGGATAAGTAAAGAATAAATGTGTAAATAGATAAGTGGATTTTACGTTAGATAGAAAATGGGTAAATCAAATGAACTCAGAGAGTCTTGTCTCGTCTTGTTCTTCAATCTTGAATTTATTAATATTACTATGTGCTATAGTTCCTAGTAGTAGTGGTAGTGGTGGTTGTGGAATATTATTACACAACACACAAGTGGATTGTACACCAAGTTGCTTTTTTGTTACTAAAAAGAAAAAAAATGAAATTTCGGAATAAGAGAATAATATTAGAATATAAATGCCAGATGCACATGAAGGAAATCTATGTGGACATTTAGTTACATGATGATGTGTATCTATAATGCAAATATAAATTCCTGGATAATAGTATTATTATTATTATTATATTTTTTGGTGTACAATAATCTACATTGTGTTATGTAATGTTGGTTCTTCTGATTTAGTTTTTAGCCTATGTGTCTATGTCTCACTTTTCTCTCTACTTGTGATATTCTTCTTAATACAAAAATTTCAGATTCATCGTAAGCCACGCTTGAGAGCACTTCTCTTGCATTATAATGTTGACATTTTACTGTGAACTGCATTAATTTTCCCAAGGGGAACATCGGCTTTTTTCCATCACGTTATAACCTTATGTCACATTCAATCTTTTACTCGCTCAGCAAAACGATAATAACTATCTGAAAAACACTAGTAACTACCACCACCACCACTACTACTACCACCATCATCAGAGAAGAATCAAAATCACTACTGCTACCTCGAGTAGTATATGGATAAAATTTCATAGGAAAGAGACAAGACAACTACTACTACTACTAGGACCTTTTATTCAACATTCCTTCCTTGTCAAAATATCTTTCTGAATTTTCAACTTAATTGTATTCCTCTACTCGACTCAACTCACTATCATTTAGCATATTGTGCTATCATCAAATCACCACTGGTATCACTAGACACTAGACCACCACCACAAC
>JAQGAA010003832.1:0-10301 GCA_034696425.1 Isotoma viridis
TTTTAACTTTCACACTTCTGCACGCGCACGTGAGTGAGGGCTGAATTGACTGCAAATATAATTCTTACCAGAAACAGAATCATTTTAAAAGTGAGTTAATTCAATTCAGAATTGTTGTCGATATTTAAACAAGGTTTGAGTGTCGAGGGTGTGTACAAAATAAAACAGGCATTTCTTCCGTTTTTTGTGTTACTTTACACAACTTCTAAAATTGAAAATTTTGTAGGACATACATATTTTGTATTTTTAATTAAAAGTTAGAATAGTGAATAGAAAAATTGAAGATGGCAAAGCTTAAGAAACCTAGCCCAAAAAACTTGGGGGCACACCCACAGCAAGCGCAACAAAAATCTAAGAAGGGTTTAAAAAATTCAAAAAGCCCTGGATGGACAAATAAGTCTAAAGAATTGGATACTGCAGAGGCTAGTGATGGTGATACGGCTGAAGCGATTGACATTGATGTTGCAGAAGATTCTCAAGTAGATGCACAAGAGGTAGACTGACTGCCTATAATATTTTAAATTTCAAAATTTTGATTGTTGGTTGGTTGGATTGTTGTAGGTTAATTTTGGATTTTTATATTGTTTGTGCATTGGGTTGGACTAATTCATTTATCTTGTTTGTTGTTTCCAGATTTCAGACTTTGTCAAAAAGTTGGGCCTTGATAAATTCACCGGTAGTCCTAATTTAGAGAATAAAACTGAAAAGAAAGAAAAACAGAAGATTAATAAAGGTTTAAAGAAGCAAGAGAATGGACAAGAGAAAAATAATCTTGAGGCCAAGAAAGAAAGCAAAGGTCAAACTAAGGGAAAAACATCTAAAAAAATTCAGAATTTACCAGATGAGACATCAGCGATAAGCAGTAATGAAAAAGCGGCTGGAGACAAAACTCCACCTCCAGACGACGCTAAAAAAAGAAAAAAGAAAAAGAAGTCGGGAAAAATGAGCAACCAGAAGGACAGCGTTGCTCCAAAACAACAGCAACAAGGTCATAAGATGATTATTAAACCGGGTGGAAAGTGGTTTGAAGATGAATTACTGCTTGATAATGTAATAAAAATAGAATATTGTATTGATTTTGCTGGTTTAAAGTTGATGAAATCTTAATATATTTTTTAATAATCTTTACTTTTAGAGGACACCTTCTAAAGACCTAGAAGTGCCGGAAAAGGAAATTAAACCGAAACCGTTATCAAAAGATCAAATAGCAGCGTTACAGAAAACGGCAAGTGGATTGTTAGATGCTGATAATCAGGCTTACAGAGCTGGTGCGTCTAAATTAAACAAGTTGTTTTTGATCCTGTGACTTTATTGTTATATAAAAAAAATATTTATAGAAAATATCGGAGTTGTGTAAAAACTTATGGTTTTCTATAATTTTATGTAGCAAATCTTAAGGGTGGTAAAAAATCGGATTACGAATGGATGGAAAAAATCATGAAAAGTGGAACTCTTCCTGACAGAATGGCAGCGTTTATTGTACGAATTCAAGATTCTCCCATTCATAGTTTGAATTACCTTACCCATCTTATATCTATGGTGAAAGTCCAGGGAAAGGAGCAGTGTATGATGACTGCTGGTATGTACTCGACATCAACTTATGCTGTACTGTGTTAACTGAGAGTTGCTTGTTCAGTTTAACATTAATTTTTATTTTTAAATCTACTTTTAGACACTGTGAGAGATCTATTCCTCGAAGATTTGCTTCCACCTAATAGAAAGCTTATTCATTTTGAAGATAGAGCATTACAACTTCACGATGCATCGAAAAAACAATTAATTCAGTGGATATTTGAAGACCGTTTAAAAGCTATGTATCACAACTACATCGAAGCCCTGAAACGTATGGGTAGTGATACTGTTGAGAAATTGAGAGGCAAAGCAATTTCTATAGTGTATCAGTTACTAGTAGCTCATCCAGAACAAGAAAATGTAAGTTCTGTTCTTCATTATATACTCTTGGTTATATCTCCTGTCTCCTGGTATTGGTATTTGATACCACAATGTAAGCGTTAGATTTAACAAGAGGCTTCGTATGAGGATTTCTGCATTTTACATCTTTAAATTATATTTATAGACTCTTCTTCAAAGTCTTGTCAACAAACTTGGTGACCCCTCGAAGAAGATGGGATCCAGGGCATTATTTTACTTAAAGAAGTTATTGTACGAACACCCGAAAATGAAAATGATTGTTATTGGGGAAGTAGAGCGGCTCCTATTCCGAAACAATATTGCTAAAAGAGCGCAGTATTATGGAATTTGTTTTATGAACTTAATCAACCTTACTGGAGAGCATGCGTCCCTGGCACATAAACTGATTACAGTTTATCTTGCGTTCTTCAAAGCTTGTATTAAAACTGTAAGAAGACCTTTCGTAAACCTACCTAATTTGAATATTTGACCACATTCTCAACTAGTTTTGGCTCATTTTATAGGGAGATATCGATACTAAAATGATGAGTGGTTTGTTAACTGGTATAAACCGAGCCTTTCCGCAAGCAAAAGAATACGGATTTCAGTTCACCGAGAGCTTGGATACATTGTACAAGATAGTTCAACTATCGCAGTTTGCTATTGGAGTTCAGGCCTTGAGCATATTATTTCAAATCACTGACGTAGAAGCCAATCCAACTGCAGCTGACAGGTAAAATTATACACAAGTTCACTTGAAATTCTAATTAATCTCAGTAAATCGTAAAAATATTTCTGAAGCTATAATTATAATCAATAAAACATATTTTATTAGGTTTTATAGAGTTCTTTACCAAAAGCTCCTAGATGCAGGATTCGTTACTACATCTCATAGCATGCAATTCCTGAATTTAATTTTTAAAGCAATGAAAACAGATAATAATGTCAATCGAGTCGCAGGATTTGTTAAAAGACTTCTTCAGGTACTTAGGCTCATTGTTCATGAATTGCACATTGCGTCTACTTAACTAGACCGTAGTCCATACTCAGAGATGAATAATTGACATTAATTTATTCCTATTAGATTTGTCAAAATGTCCCAGCAAACTTGGCTTGTGCCATCCTATTTTTGCTGTCAGAAGTATCTAAAGTCCATCCTGGGAGCCTAATAATTGGTGGTCTAAGCAGTAGTGAGATTGAAGGGATTGAGCGAGCTAAGGAAGAAGCTTTAAAGGAATCAGATAATGAAGAAGATGAAGATGGTTCAACATCGACTAAGAAAAAAAGTGGTCGCTCAGTAGATTTAGATGCATTAATGAAGTCAACCAATTTAAGAATAACCCCTGATGAAGAAAAACCTTCAAAAACGCTTTTGAATTTAAGGACTGTTGTGGAACCGACAAACAAATCAACGGTGGATATAGAAATAATAAAAGAAGTTATATCAGAACAAAAGAAGACTCAAGATAATGCTAGCCTTTCGTCAAACAAATGTGAACATTCGGATGTTAAACCTGATGTTAAACCTATTTTAACAGAATATAATGCACAAGCTCGGAATCCGAGTTATTGTGGGGCAGAGTTCAGTTTAGCTTATGAGCTAACAGCTTTGACAAAACATTTTCATCCTAGTGTTGCACTTTTTGCTCAAACATTGACAGCCAGAAAAACCATCAAGTATGATGGAAATCCTCTGAAAGATTTTATGATGTCCAGATTCTTAGAAAGATTTGTCTACCGAAACCCTAAGGCTAAAAAGGTACTTGCACAGGTCTCGAGCTTGTGTATTTTAGACTTGTGTGCCATATATAATATTATTATTGCAAAAGCAAATGCTACAACTCGTAAGAAACAAGACGTCGTAATATTTTATGATTAATAAAGTAGTAGTAAATAGTAAAATTATTTTCTGATTACAGGACCGACCAGAATATCAGCCTGAAGGATTGAGAAATGTACCAGTGAATTCTGAAAGCTATCTGGAAACCGAAGAAGATAAAATTCCTGAAGAAGAAAGGTTCTTCTATAAGTAAGTATATAGTTCTGTGAATAGGACCAAGTTCTAAACCCCTTGAACATTATGAATAAACGTTGTTGTTAAAAACTATTTATTACAGATTCTTCAAAACGAAAAAAGAGGAAATGGATTCCAAACCAGAAAAAGAAGACGTTTCAGACACAGAAAGTGTCGGAGATGACGAGTTTGACGATTTAATGAGCAATTATTTTAAGTCCGTGACTGGCGATGCTGAGGACAGTGATGATGAAGACGATGTTGAAGAGAATAATATTGACTTTGCTGCTGGAGTCAGTGTGCAAACTACAAAATCTAAGAAACGAAAGCACGACGAAGACTCTGAAGATGATGAACAGGATGATGAAGACGATGATTCTGGAGCAGATGATGATGCTGACGATTTTATTGACATGGACGATGAAGAACAAAGTTTCGAAGAGGGCTCTGAAGATGAAGTGGGATTTTTGGAAGATGAGGAAGACGAGATTATGCCTACAACCAAGGTTATTATTTTATTGCAAATTATAGGCTGTTGGATAAATAGTCTAGGGTACATTTATGAGAAAGTTAGAAAATAGCTGATCAATAAATTTTCTTTAGAGTAAAAAGGGTAGCCATAAAACATTTGCTAAAGGCTCGAAAGGACTGGATATGTTTGCTCCAGCGGAAGAATTTGCCGAGATGCTTGAAGAAAATGCTGATGAAGGCATTACTGGATCTCAAACGCTCATCAATAAAGATCGTGCAGGTTTGTAGAATTGTATAACGTTTGTTGTATTATAACAAAATCAAACATGATCGATGGAAAATTAATTAATGAATTTTTTGCAGACCCTAAGCAACTTAAATGGGAAATACAAAAAGATAGATGGGTTAAAGGGTATACTGGAAATTCTAAGGCTAGATACAAAGGGAGCAACAAAAAGAAACCGAAAAGAAAGTAAAGCCATATTGATTTAATTAAGGAGATCATTGTGCGTTGAATACAGTTTTTGTTATAAAATTTCGCAAAGTATATGTATATTAAAATCCGGAAATGTATAATTTTACAGACTGACATATCTTTATTGCTACTTGAATAAATATCAAGGCACGTGGCACGTAAACTCTTGTAATAAGGGTCTACGCACGTGCCTGCATTATATTGTTGTTGGAAAGAAAGTAAAAACTGGTTTCGTTTTAATTCTCACGGTAACCACAGTTGGAATTTCACATTATTTTTTATTGTTAGCATTCTGTTGAACTCAACGATTACAGCTCCTTTTTCGGGTCATAAGTCATAAGTATAAGAATCAAAACTCAAACTCAAACTGAATTTTGTTTTTAATTTACTGAATCCTTCTGTAGAAGAAAATTATGAAAAGAAATAAAGGAAACTTGAGTGGAATTACTACATCTCCAAGCTTGGACGTGTTCCTAAAGATAATGCTAGACTTGGGTTTCAAGTTTCTGTGTTACATAGTCGTGGTATGTATGATATTGAAGTCATGAAAAATTTCAGTAATAATGCTGAAAAGCAATATAAACTCATAGTCAATAGTAATATGATTCATCATTTGAAATATTAATTTTGTAGTACAAGTTTTACGTACACATAAAGCCACGGTTTTGTAGAAAACCAGTAATCAGGACATTTAAAAACGATGAAGACAAAGAAAACTGCGATGAGGAAAGCAAAAATAAGAATGCTGATATCAAAGATAAACGAGATGTTATTGATGAAAATGTACCTTCAAAGACTGCAAACCGTGTAAAAACTCCCCTGAACCAACCTGACGAACATGAATCTTTGAATGATGATGAAGATGAAGACAAGTTTGTAGAAGAAGCAGAGAAGCTTATTTCTGCATTAAATGCTCGAAAGACCTATTCAAGTTCAAATACAATCAAGGGTATGATAATTATCTATTATAATGTCCAATGGTCATAAATTATCACAGACATTTACAAAAATGCTTGGACTCTAAATGTAATTCTAATTGCATTTTTTAGCATTGTATGAAGAATTGAAAAAGAGGGAAGACAAGGGAAAATGATGGAAATTCTGAGTGCAGAAAACGGGAAGACTTACAGTTTATTACAGGTTCCACATTGAAATTGCTTTATGATTAATTAGTAAGATAATCAGGTAAAATGACTATGAAAAATGTTGATTGTGGTTTCGAATGTCTTTCTCCACTTTATCATGGATAGTTTATCATATGTTACAGTTGATTTACAATAAATTACGTGTATACATGATATTTAAAAAGATGCAATTTTGATTTTTAAATTTGAATGACTTTCACTTGATGAATGACCTGCAGACTTTGTCTTTTCATTTCATTAAATGTCTTTTTTGAAGTACCCCAAAATTGGTTAAAATAATAGATTTTGTCTACTTTCTTAAATATCTATATTGACTTCATGTCATGATATGAAAATAAAAACATAAAAACATAGTTTCAAGTTTCAACCGTTCATGTCATATTCATTTTAGTTTCGCTTTTATGTTGCCTTTTAAAAGATGAAAAACCCAAGATGAGATGAGGTAGGTATATATCGGTATGAAAAACCCCACCCACAAAGCATAACGCCTGCCTCACAACAATCAATCTGCGATCAAGCAATAAAGAAACATGAAAGGAAAGAACCCTTTGCCTTTACTGCTTTACTAGAAGCATTGAAAACCCAAAGCGCTAAAAAATAGTTTAAACTACGTTCGTGGAGAAATATTTATCAATTTATCTAATCATTATTTAATACTTGAAGTTGAATAATATCAGAATAACGCAGACATCAATACACAATAAATATTCAATTCAATTCTATCCTTTTTTTAAAAACAATAATTTATTTAAAGTATTTTCTGTTCGATTTCTTGAAAAAACGTTTACAAAAAGCATTAATTAAGTTTATAAAAATCTAAATAAAATCTAATATGGATTACCTCGACTTTGGATCGAGCTCTGACTCGGATGGGGAAGGAGACAGAGACAACCCTATGACTGCGATTGATAGGTACGTACGTCCTTTGATAAGTGCTGATAGGTTAAACTGTACAATTGTGAATTGTTCCAGTATAATATTTTCTGTATGGTGAAGTAAGGATTAGTTAGTTGTTTATTCTAATGTGTAATGAATGTTGAATGTAGTCTAGCGTTTATTTTATACATTATACTACAACTGAAAGATTTATGTGTTATGAATTACTCTCATGCGTTTCAATGTTTAATTCTGTAGTGACGAAGAAGAGCGAAGAGATAATACTAGGATTCTAAAAATGCTTAGTATGCATTCCTCGACTGGGCCATCGTCAAGGAATAAGAATCAGCAGAAGATAATGGACTTTGAAGCCGAAATGGAAGCAGAGTTGGATCGTCGTGCATTTGCAATCGAAGTTGAAGGAGGTTTAGAGCATCAGCGATCTTTGAGTCGTTCGTCATCGTCATCTTCGTTGAGTAGCCTGCCAAGAACATCAAGCTCTGCTGCAACACTGGCCATTCCTGCTTTGGATAATAAACCTGGGCATAGCTCATTGAAGCGAACTTTGCCAGAAGCGATTAACACTGATGGGAGAAAAATTAAAGGTCCTCCTCCTGGTGCTAATACTAAGAAGTCAGTGAAGTTTGCAGATAGCCCATCAAGACCAGACGGACAAGTTTCTACTGCTACTACGAGCGGGACTGTTTCAGAACAGGTAGGAGCTGATGAGTTTTATGATAAGGTGTACTTTGATTCTGATGAAAGTGAAGGAGAAGACGATTTTGCTAAAAAGACTAAACGAAAGAAAAGGCAGTTGATGTCCGATGAAGATCTCTTTTACGATCCAAATTCTGACGCAGAAGATCAAGCCTGGGTGGATAAACAAAGACGAGAGTATTGTCGAAGAATTCCCAAAAAAGGAGACAATACTAACAAAGGAAACAATAGTAACAGCGGCACGGGGTCAGATGGAAATACTGGAATTGCCATCGACACTACTGAAAACATCGAGCGAAACGCTAGTAATAGCAGTGTTATTGAACCTCCATTACCTAAGACTGATGCTGTTTTGAATTGCCCAGCATGCTTTACAGTCTTATGTATGGATTGTCAGAGGCATGAATTTTATTCAGGCCAATATAGGGCTATGTTTGTAGTAAACTGTAAAATTGATAAAACTGAAACTCTTAAGGTTCCACTAAAACAAAGTAAAAGTAAGAGTCGGAAGGCAAAGAATAGGCAGAGTGATCCTCAGACAACTGTTATGGAAAACATTGCTACTGACCCTGGGGACACTTTTTTCCCTGTAAGATGCAAAATCTGTAATAGTCAGGTCGCAGTTTATGATCGGGATGAAATATACCACTTTTTTAACTGTCTTGCTTCCCATCCATAATCAAATTTTAATAAATCTAATTATCTAATCTTAAATATTTCTCACACTTAGATAAAATTATTTTTAATAGAAAACCAACGAAACTCACTTTGTTATCAACAATGCCATTTATTCCACTTAACTGTACCAACTTATTGGTTTTGTAACAAACGAAGTGATCTTCTAATAATACAGACGAGCTTATAACGAGCGCTTAAGCTAATGAACCCAACTGACGGAGATAATTAGTGTCAGTTCTTTCTTGTGCATCTAATTGAGGTAGAAATAATACATGGGTTCAGTAAACGAATTTATGAGACAGAATTTTACTTTTAATTTGAGGTATTATTTAAGAGATTTTCTTAAAGCTACAAATAAATGCATTTGTTTTTTGAAATAAAAACTTTCATCCTTTCTATGCATGTACTATTAATTTAAATGTAACTATGCCTGATAAATGTTGGTATAGAAAAAACTTTTGTACAGATTTAAGATTTCTTACAGTAACACTAACAATAAGTACAAACAAAAAGTTAAAGTACCTCAATCAATGACACTCAAAGGCAAAATAACAGCTGTAGACGTCAGTTAAATACGACGATCGAGATACGTAGATCGATCGAGGTGTGGTTATAATATCATGGAACCGTATCCAAAAGTCCGCTTCATAGCATCCCAATAATACCTTTCCCAACCTTCCTTGGTTTTATCCAAATCTCTGTAAAACCATAAAATACTTATAATTCTGGAAATCTTAAGATATTTACCTGAAAATCAATTATTTAAGCTACAAACTTACGATTGAGGGACTCCTTTTTGTTTGACAGTTATTTCTGTGGAATCGTCCTTTTGTTCGATGTTGAATGTCACTCTAGAGTAATGTCCATCCGGCCAGGTTTTGAAACGCCAGTCCTGAACTATCTTGTTTGGTGTTTCCAATTCAACAATTTTACCATGTACATTGCCTCCAAACATATCGAACTTTCCACCTATGCTGGGCTCGATTCTTCCGGATCCGTTAGTAAACGCAATGAACATCTAAGTAGAAAAAATACTCGTATATAAAATGGCATTTATCGCGAATATTTTATTCAATTCATTATGATTTGAAGAACCATAATGAATTCGTTTAAACGGGTTACATTTATTCTCCCACTGATTGAGAGTCAGAAATAATTGATGTATTTATTCGTGATGGTCAATTTACCTCAGGCCTAGTTAACGCATTATAAACATCAAGTGCCGTACACTTCATCGTAGTGGAAGTTTCTAAATCACATAAAATCAATTTTACAGGACCAGTAGGCTTTGATGGAGTTTTTACACCATTGAACGCTTTCTCATCTAGTTTCAGATTTGACATATTTTTCACTGAAGGGCCTGCGTCTTCTTTCTTCGGGAGTATCATTCCTTGTGTGAATTCTGTTACAATATTTGGTTTTGTTAGAACAGAAAGTAATGATTACACGTCTAGTTTATTATGGCTAGTCCTTCAGGTGCCATATTTAAAATTTAAACTTCATTATAATTGTATAAAATTTTGTTACCCTGATGCAGCGCTTTAATGTATTTTCCTAATTGAGCTCTTATCAAGGGTATTCCTTCGGCACGTAGAGCATTCTTCATAGATTCCGAGTTAGATTTCTTCGATTCCGTAAAAATCAGGATCTGTAACCGATACCATAAACATTATCGTTCGTAAATCAGCTAACATTGTTTACACTTACTCATCTAAAGTAGCCAAATTAAATAGCTTATTACAGTCACAGAACGTTACTGCTAACTGTTACAAAATAAAATAGCCTTAATGGGCCTAAGGCCTAAATAATTTTTCCAAACTTCAAAAAAGAATTCATAATGCGATCCAGTAAAGCTTAGCTATTGTCCTTTACTAAAAATATGCGAGTTTTCATTGTTGTATATTGAATGGTAAAGGTGAAGTACTTTTAACAAGTACTGCCATTTTTACCTCCAACTCATCCGCACTGTTCTCTTCGCTAAGGTTGCGTATTTCTATAGTCCCTGAGACAGCAT
>JAQGAA010003833.1:0-10301 GCA_034696425.1 Isotoma viridis
GTTTTCAATCTCTCAGACTATGGACTAAATAAGCGAAATCAATTTAGGCAACAAGGCAAAGACTAGTAGGTACTGAAAAGTAGAAAATAATTTAGTAAAAAGCCTTAAGGTTGAAGACAATCTATTTATTAAATCTCTAATTTATAAAATTACCAAAATGAATAAAGTCGATGTTAGACAAACTGAATTGTGTTCGAGTATTTATACAAATGGCCTATGGCAACCTAAATTTGAAACATTTTGTCTAATTTTTTCTCCTAAAAAAGAACGTATGTTTCAGTCAACAATTTTAGGATAGGATTATGAGTTATGAGGTTTTAATGTAAATTCAAAAGCATAATCAATGGCATCATTCATTTGCCTAATTGTGACTTGATAATAATTCCCAAACTTCCATACATACAATATGTGATATGACACATTCCACATTCATCAATTAATCTACTCACAACTTCTTTTTACACGATGGACAAACATGACACACAAAAATGATAATAATTACTAATTACAAAAATAGAAAATAAATGCTCACCTTACTTTGTAGTCCCGTCTCATCTCTACTACTAACTAAAAATTATAATCACTTGTCCTTAATTCTTTGGGTCCACTAACTTGGTCAAATAAATGAATTAACTAGACGGGCATCAAAGATAATTAAAAAATGAACAAATAATTAAAAAACACTGTTTTAAATTCAAAAGTTTTGAGAAAAGTCTACGAGAAGAGACGAACAACAACTCATTTTCGTCGTACTACTTTGCATATGCACTACACTTTAAGGCAGGCAGTTCAGCCCAACTCCTAATGCACGTGCACTACTACGCATGGAGGGACTCAATATTGTGTCTACTATGTACTTGACATTGACTGTACAGATCAGCAGATCTATGCATGAATGAATGGAGCTGTATAGGCACTATGCCACTTTATTGCAATTTTTGCTCATTGCCAAAATTCAATTTGAGGTATTGGACGAGGTTTATGAGAACATCGTTTCTTAATCATTTACGAATATTATAATAAGAACGGATAGATAAGAATATATTATTGTATCATCATCTGATATTCTTATTCTGAAGCAAAACACCTTACACCACCGTCCTGTCAAAACTTCATTTTTAAACAATACACATGCAAATATAATTCATCTTTCAACTTTACCCAGATAAACAAATAAGGGACCTTTGTACTTCAGGTAATTAAATGGAATTTATAACGGAAGTTGTTGTTTCTTTATTTATATTATTGTATTGTTTTATATTGTGTGAATTTTAGCCTAGAAAACTCGTGTTGCAATGTAATAATTTTTTAACAAGTTTAACACGTTCCATTCACGTGGGTTCTCTTGTTGTAGTTGGGTTGGGTGAAAAATTCCTATGATTTAACTTTTAATTTTTTAATTTAAAATAAATTTTATGGATTTATTTCACATTTTTTACAGTCAACAGTGTTTAATTTCTCTCATTCACTCATTTTCATTCCATATTTGGCATCCAAATTACAAATTGGAAACCCATTTTAAAATTCCAAATCCAATAATATATAAGTATAATGTTCGTTCGTAAGCTATGTAGGTCAACAGGTTCAAGATCAGTCTTTAATTACTTAAGGTAAAATAAAAACTATTCCAACCAAGCAGACTGTGACTGTATTTACAAAAGGAATTTTATTAAAAAATAAAAATTATGGTTTAAGTAAAAGTGGCCACAAGTACAGTGCCATTCGTTATAAGTAATTAATGATGAAAAATAGGAATTATGAATTCATTTAATTAAATATATAGGAAATCAATACTGAAAGCATTCATAGTTTAATTTAATAAAAATGGGTAGATTGATAGAGATTGCTTAATTTAATTAATTTTTATCTCGGTTTTGAGGACAAATTGAGTTGGCTAGACAAGTATTAATTTTAAATTTTACAGTGTATAATCAACGCATATAATAAGCTTTAGAAAAAAAAAACACTCTCATGTTTTTTTCCATAATTAAAATATCTTAATTAAAAGGTTTTGTTATTAAAGATTGCTTACTATAAAGAAAATAAAGATACGATAGAAAACTCACATCACATACATAAATATGCATTTGCATATTAGCAACAGGCCTATCTACTCAAGAAGATTAGCTTAAAATTAGAGTTAAAAGGCTACCCTGCATGTATCAGCATTTCATAAAAGTTTAGATAAGAAAATTATACTGTAAATTAATGTTAAATTAAATTCTTTTAATGAGGGATAGAAAGGATGAAAAGAGTCTCTATCTACATCAAAATTCATATTCATCCGTCTCGAATTGGTTTCATATTGGTTTTTTTTTATTTGGAATTAGATGCTTTTTATGATTCTTGATATTTACAATTAAATGAAAACATTATGATTTGACATAATAATGTTCATATAAAAATATTTCCATGTTTTGTTTTCGTGAGAATGTTAATAACAATATTTATTGCTAAAAAATACATACAACAACTGTGAGCAAATGGTTACTATTATTAAATCACTCGTTTATCCATCAGAAAAGATTTAAAATGCACATTCTGAAAACTAAATCATGACAGCAAGAAGAAGTTTTAATCTACATTTGGTTTAAAGTCTAAGCCTCTAAGCAACATTGAAATAAACAAGTCTCATAAAAATTTGTTTGTTCTTTATGTTAGGTACTTATTTTTGTTGGCCAATTCACAATTCAAGAAAACAATATTTATTGATTGATTTGAATAAATTCTTAGAACAAGACAGAAAATAGTAATAACTGAATCGCTGAAGCAACAAGCCCGCAAGATATCATCTATAAAACGTTCAGTAAATTCAAAGGGGTTTTCTCCTAATCTGAATTGCAGAAATATGGGCTCCCTAGAAAAGTCTAATGGACAACTTGAATGGATACGAGATTCAGCCGTTCCAATGGACAAGTTGGCCGAGACTTCGTTTACAGACTTTGTGAAAAATTTAGAAGCTGTTATGTTTGATTGTGATGGTATGATTAAAAATCATAAAATTCTATAACTTGGTTTTTCAGTTTTTAAATTAAAATAAGTAGTATTAAACATTACGGACTTTTTAAATTTTTGTTATTCTTTCAGGAGTCCTATGGATGGGAATGAATCCAATAAAAGGTGCTCAAGATTTAGTAATAAAACTTAGGTCGTTAGGTAAGAAAGTGTTCTTTCTGACAAACAATAGCACAAAGACAAGAGAAGAGTTTTTGGAAAAATTCAATCTACTTGGATTTCAGTCGACTATGGTAAGTAAGCCATACCCAATTTTGTACCTGACAATACTTCACTTACTATTATCAAAATTGATGGTTTTGTTGTTTTAAATAGGACGAAATTGTAGGAACCTCTTATCTTGCCGCATTGTACCTGAAAGAAAATAATTTTAATGGAAAAGTGTATGTGATTGGAACTAGCGGTGTCACAGGAGAGTTGAATAAAGTTGGAATTGAAAGTTTACCTATAGGGGTAAGTAGGCTTGACATTTATAATTATCAAAAATTTACACTAATTGATTTAAAAGGCTAAAAACATGTTCAACTATTAACTAAGAAAGTCTTATGAAAAATTATATTGTAGCCGGACCCTATACCTTCTGATATGGGCACATGGGTTTCTTCTCATTTGGAGTCTCCAGTACTCGACCCAGATGTTAAAGCTGTTATTGTTGGATTTGATCATCATATAAGCTACGTGAAATTGTACAAGGCTGCCAGTTATCTGAATAATCCGGACTGTCTTTTTGGTATTGTTGATGAATTCAAAGTTACACATTCTTCAAAAAAGATTTAGAGTTTTAAACTTAGATCATGGTTTTTTAGTTGCCACAAATACTGACGAACGGTTTCCTTCAGGACCAGGATTCGTTCTGCCTGGTAATTTTTTTTACTAATGTTACTATTAATGTAATTATTCTGAAGTAAGTGTTTTCAGAACTTTTAAGCTAATTAGCTTATTAAAATTCCAGGCACCGGGTCTATAGTAAATGCTGTGAAGACTGCGGCTGAACGTGAGCCTAAAGTAATGGGGAAGCCACATCCTTTTGCATTCGAATTCGTACAGCGAACACATAACCTTGACCCAAAGCGCGTTTTAATGATTGGTGACAGGTGAGTCCTTCCTTCGCCTCACGCTAGATTGTTTTAATAATTACTTTCAGTAGTAGACTGTATCGAAATAGTATAGCGGGTACTAGTAATAACGCATGTAATAATTGATGTATCAAAACGATACGACATAATTTTAAAAAATTTCAAAAATCTATTTACAATAATTTTTTTTCAGGGCTAATACAGATATATTTTTTGGAAAGAATTGTGGTCTATGGACACTATTAGTTCTTAGTGGAGTAACAAGTTTAGAAGAAGTGCAAAAGTGGAAAGTCTCCGATGATCCTTCAGATGTGAAAAATCTAGTACCTGACTTTTATTTACCTGGTGTGTCTGATTTACTCAGTCTTCTTGAGAAACATCAGTTCTAGCCTTAAATACAAATTTTATTGTAACCCGGTGCAAAAATGGTGCTCTTTAATTTTTAAAACTAAAAAAAGTTCATATGTGACTAATTAAATTTTAAATTGCCTAGTCTCTGGGAAAATAAAAAGTAGAATTAAGAATGGCTTTCTTTCTTCTTTAAAAACTTCATGTGTTATTTACTTAAATACTGCAGATTTACAAAGGTATGAGTCTGAATGCAAATTATGTACAAGTTGACTTGAAAAGTCGGTTCAGAATTAGGATATGCGATAGTTGATTTATTTAAACGAAGTGATATCAAAAGTACAAACTCTCGGAAAGGATTCAGCAATATAAACACACATGCATCGAATTCAAATGCATCAATATTATGTTCTTATCGTTTGAAATCAATACAAGTCAAATATGCTGCGATTCTTAATTAATTACGCACTAACCTATTGTTCAAAATCATTAAAAAAACATTGTGTAGTGCATTATTTATCTTTAAAATCTATCACAATTTTTTAGCCAAATAGTGCACTAGACGATTGCACTTTCAAGCATCTGACTAAAGATAAGAAGCTTGTCAACATTTAACTTTAAGTACAACTCTACAAACATCAAATATTGGGAACAGTACAATGGAAGAAAGAAGGGGTTGCAATATGAACTTGACTATGCCTATTGACTTTACTTTGCACATACCTAATATGGCAATTATTGAAGCAGTAACTTGATACAGCGAACTTATAATTATTTACGCATACACGTCAGTAGACATATGGTAACAACCCATAATTCATCTATCCACTAATATTTTACGACAAGTATAATGACGATTGATTTAACTCGTTTGTATTAATTAAAACGATTCAATTGTATATTCATTTTCATAGGCACAAAATTGCTACAATTAAAATAAAACGAAGAACAGCTATTACGTATGGGCATATTTCGAAGTGCCTAGACAAAATTAAGACTCTCGGCACATGTTCCTTAATATTAAATCCTAATAGGTAACCTTAAAATCAGGCCTCTCCTCTTCAACCATCAAATTACTTATTCTAATTCATTAAAACTTTTTAAAAATGCGTACGATTATGCGTTTGAAATGTGTAATCAATAAAAATTCGAATCGACGATAGTTAAACCACAGCTGCGACGCTATATGCTGTGGATGAACTGGATTTCTGACAGATATCGCTCTTAAAATCCAAACGATACAATGCGTGGATTGGTCAGATTTATTGTAATGGCCTGGCTTTCAAAAATCTTCATCGCCACATACGTCCAAGAAGACATCAAAAGACAATCGTTTACAATGACCATCTGAGTTGAAGACATACTTGTGAAATGTTCCATCCATACACACAGCTATATCAAATAAAAATTAGACATGCATTATTTTCTTCAAATCGGTACAACAGACAACAAGCCTGTGAAAAAGATATTAAGATATTATAAACATGAAGAAAGTAAACTAATGAACTTACCCACAACAGAACTATTGGATGCAAAAGCGCATACACAGGCACATTCTGGTGGGACTGTAAAATTAGCCAGAGAATAATGAGGATCCACCATGGGTCCACGAAATCCCATCTTCGATAATCTTTAATAATAAACAAACAATTCAAAACATTGTAACCGAGATGTAATAAGTTCATACTAAGCAGTTTCAAAGTACTTACGCTGAACGGCGATTTAGATGGGACTCTTTGAGCGCAAAAATGTGAATGGTTCCTTTATCACTGGAGCAACAAAGATAATCAGAGTCCAAACTGAAGTTAATGCAGTGAATTGTTGCATTGTCCGACCCACGTCGAAGTTCATTTAATAAATTTCTTTTTGTTGAGTCCCATACACGGATTAACGTTCCTTTTTCGGATGCAGTAGCTACTAGGGTTCCTGTCTGATTTACGGCGACATATGCCAGTTCCCCTTGATGGGCACTTATCGTCATAGGACTGCTAGATACCTTTGTCTCTGTAGTGTCCAAGTTCTGAAATTACGAATTGAAAGTAAATTACTATAGCCCAATAATTAAAATGATCATAACTAACTACGTCAATCGTACACCACAGATAAAATCAATTCTAGAATCGTTCATCCTCTATCCTCGGTGTTTCATCCAATACAGTTTTAATCTCTTAATTTTTTTTACCATGTTTTGTAAGGAAGTCGAGGAATAAAAGATGAGGTTAATAGATTAAAAATTAAGAATGACTGGACGAAAGGTAAAGAATGATTAATTAATCCAATAGCAAAACTTTATACCATTATTTGTAGAGATCCCATCTTAGATCCTGGGAAGACCAGCAAATTCAGTCTGCCAGGCGATAATTCGCATAGGGCTTTAGGATTGGATCTTGTTTCAATAGTGAATAACTTTTGAGGATTTATTGGAAACGAAAATATGTGTATCCGATTTTTCAAAACTGTGACCAATCTATCTCTTCTACATTTAACAGAAAGCACTTGTTGATTGAACCGGAATTCCAGAACTGAGTGTTTTTTTAAATCGTCGTATACAAGTACTGTATTATCTGCATATTTAGGTCTACTTCCTCCACTGACTATTGCAAATAAGTTACAGCGATAAACCATTTCGCAAAATCCAACTCCGCCAATACTTTGTTCATCTTTAAAATTACAAGATAATTTTTGTTTTGTTTTATGTTCGAGTTTTATATAAATAAAAGCTATCTACCATTATTTCTATAAAAATACTTTGTAGCAATACATCAAATCATACCATAGTGAACTTTCTCCACAAGTGGTTCGACGTTGTAAATTCGCATTCCATTTTCCATACAACATGAGAAGCAACCTGTAAAAGATACAAATCGGTAAGAAACATTTAAGAATGCTTTTTTTAAGCTTTATAGTTTTCAATAAGTACAAAAAATCAATATCCCGAAAACTACTTACTTTTGTCTTGATTAAATCGAATATTGGTTATTTGCTTGTCATACGATGAGCCCATATTCCATTTGATTATTGAATATTCGCCTCTCGTCAGATTTAACTTACTTAGACTTAAATATTGCTCTATTTGTTTATAATTTATCTAATTTCTACCTTTCACTTAACCCCTACGACTCTAGCGTCGCGAATAAACCCCTCGCGATAGATGCGAACGTAATCTACCCTATTAAATATTATATCGCACCATTATTTGCTGTTTGTCTTTACTTAACAATTTTTAAAAAAATGAGCAATTACTTCTGTGTCTGTTGTACAGATAAACAGAACGATTAGGAAACACCTATATTGTTTCCAATACGAAATCGACTCATTACAAGAAAGTACCTACCATATGAGGTAAATTGAGCCTGCATACAGTAAAACTCAATTATTTATCTAATATCTTAAGAGTAGTTATTACAGCTTGCATAGATAGTAGAATGCACGTTTGAAATTTGAATCTTCATCAGCAGAAAGAATTCTTTGAAAATTATTTAGCATAAAGGCATAAAGCAAACAAAAAGTATATGAGTTACACAATTTCAAAAACTTATAAACTAAAAAATTCAGTCATCAGTCAAATTATTAGCTTATTTTTGTACTACAGCTTATCAATTAATGTTTAATTATTAATTCACAATTAAGATCGAGTTATCTAGCTTTACAAAAATAATTTCCTTAGTCTTAAACTTATTATAGCGCAGCGAATCTTCTAGTTAAATAAAAACATAAATGAGACCATTTTCATGAGGGAATTGTCAGTTAGGCCGTCCCGTTCCTTACTAACAAGTAGATTTGAGCTTTCTCGATCTTCCTCTATATAGAAAAATTATAAACGTAAAGACTACGGAGCGAATATCATCGTCTTCTTAACTCCGCGTAGAACTTCCAGTGTGTTCTTGTGACTTTCTCTAAACCCCGAGTACCCCAATTGTTCTGAATTCTGACTTTCTGCTCCAGGTCCAAAGAATTTTCCTTTTTATACCCCCTGTAGAAATCTTCCTTTCTTTCTCTTTAATATGTGTGACAATAACAATACCTCTCCAAGTCAATGGTACAAGGGATAAAATAGATCTTTCGTCAATCAATTATTTCATTCGAAGGCAACAGTCTCCATCCGTTTTTTATTTTTAGTGAACCGGAAGTCTTGAACTAGATGGGGGAAAAAGAAAGAAATTATATTATTCAAGCCTCTTCACTCTTGAAATACACATAGTATTATTGCATGTAAAACTATTACATATTAAATGTGCATTTAATATTAAATGTGTATATTAATCACTGCCACAAACTAAATAACTATAAAGTATCTCAAGTATGAGTATGTCCACTCAAAGTCAACAGGGTGGATAATGCATGTTTGATAAATATAATTGAATTTAGCTAGTAACACACAACCCATACCAATTTTAGCAATTGATTCTTTTATGATAAGAGATAAACTCTTGAGTCAAGAGTCTTCTTGACGCTCCAACTCTGAACTGAGTTTTGATAAATCTTTTAATAATCTACATATTATTATCTTTAGCTAACTAACTATTGCCTATGCTTAGCATTTTTATAATAATGACCACAGCGCATCATCTCTTAAGACGTAGAGCATGGTTTTAGTGAGCATCATCAACTATGCATCCAAACAAGTAAAAGTCCATGACCCACAAAACTATTTAAGCCCAGCTCAAATCCCAAACTTCCATAGCATTTTACACCATGATGACACCCTACACTATCAAGACATTTCAACTATATGTTATTCCGCAACTATTGCGAGGGATCGGATCGGAATTCACTCCAATTTTAAGAATTCTACCCCAAATACACATCTTCTTTGTTCTTTTACATTTTACAAGATTGCATTATTATTATACCAAAGAGATTATAAGGTTAAACTTCAAAAAGGATGACCCATACGAATTACATGGTAAACGTAACCTACTCCACATTCGCCCTTTGACCTTACCCGATAAGTGATGGATAAGCCTTCTCTTGTTATAACAAAGGTCCAAGATTCCAATTAAATGTATTCCTCTTTCATAAACAATATAAAACATACGCACAGAGAGACTAAACGTTTCTGGAAACTGCGTACAACGTACAAACTAGAACTGTGGAAACCACTGGTTAAACGAATTTATAAATGAATCCGTTGATGTCACAGTCAATCGTCAATCCCTTTTAAGATATTTTAATGTTCCTTTGTTTTTTAATTGTTAATTTTTCCAATTAACAACAATCCCTATGCTTTTATTACTTTGGCTTTGTTTGCCCTGCTATAGTAGTAGTCTGTTCTGTCTTAGTTCTCGGGCCGTTGAAATCTCTTCTTCCTTTGTGAAGGTCAATATTATATTAAATATATATTATTTTTAGCTAAAGAGTATTAAAAAGTACACCACAGGGCAGGAGAGCAGTATTAAAGTCAGTAAATAATTACGAACACTGTGTACACTGCAGTAGTTTTAAGGAACACACTACTTAAAGGTCAAAATAATGCTGGTGGTGGTGGTGGTAGTGCAGAGGTTCCTTGAAATTCTAGGGGAAACAATGAATTATTATTGTTTCGATGATCTCAAAGAAGGGATTTGGGTCTCTTTGTAATGTGTACGTCTGGTTAGGATCGTATGATCAGTGTGTATTTATATTGGTTACATTTGGATTTGGATGGCTGATTTGCCCATGATGTCTTACGTTCCTTTTGAAGATATGTTTAGTATTATGACGATAGGATGAGATAGGACAATTGCGTTGTTTCCAATATCAGCTGGTCATAACAAAGTCTAATGGAACTATCAAACTTGAAAAAGTTGATATATAGACCTCTGCCATCACACCCTTTTTCCATCAGAGCTTCAACTTCTTCCATTGTACTTTAGGTGGCAT
>JAQGAA010003834.1:0-10299 GCA_034696425.1 Isotoma viridis
ATCTTATACACAATCCATCACTGGTTCTAAAGGGTTTTACCATCAAAGTACATAACAAGTAATGTGTATAAGATGAATAGGCCTATTAAGGGAGTTGCTATTGCCCTTAATAGGCCGGCCTTAATACCCGTAAAATTATTATCTACAGGGTTCTTTTGATGACCGATGGTATTAGATTTCGAATCGTATACGTAGAGAATTTTAAAATTTAGTAATACGATGGGATTGAACTGTTAGGATATCCAGCTGCGTTTGTTAAAGTTAGTGACTTTGTAAAATTTTTGAGTAATTTTTAAAAAATCGGGCAATTAAATAAATTGGAAGACCACCCGGAAATCAAGTGGGTTATAAAATGAATACTTGAGGATCCACCATACAATCCATGAACTACTCCTTAACTTCCATTTAATTGCTCCCCATGGGTTCGTAATAATAAATTATCATTGATTGGCAGTGTAAAGATACTATTGATAAAACTATCGGATTTTGATTTGAATACTCACGAGAGACAATAAATACAAAAAACATTTTGATTCAATAACATCCCCATAATATTGACAAAAGCTTTTGTAGAGCATTTCGATCTTATTGTTAGTTTTTAGCTAATAAAATAGAATGCTAAGAAGAAGATAAATGAGTTTAGTTATGTCAACATTTGCGAAAAACACTCTATTTTCAAGTTTTAATCTAAATCAGCATCTCATATTGTAAGTAGAGCATTTCGCAGTAAATGTACGTTGTACATAATTGAATTTTTATCTTTTGTATAACATAAGAATGTCTTATGTTATGTCTCTAGATCGTTGCACTCCTTTTTTATTCATTTAAATATGTTGTAAATTTTTAGTCCTTGACATAAATGCAGTTTGAAGTAGTTGAGTGGAAACGACAAAGAAAGATTTTTATCTAAAAAGGAAAGCTTTCAGAAAATAAATAATTTATTATTTATAAAATGAAAAAAGTTAACTCTCATACATTCAATTTAAGTCTGTTGACCGGCTTGTGTATGATATTTAGTATGAGATTGCATTTTGAATTCCGTATATCTGACTTCTTATCCTAAATATAATAAACTAAAGCTAAACAAAGCAATTATACGATGTTTTCGGTTTTGAGCTCGCAGTCTCTGACTTTAATGGGCCTTCATAAAGAAAAATGATATAAATTTATAAAGAAGACATAATTTTCTATTTCCGGAATTGGTTATAATATCTGTCATGAAATTGTTGATTTACAGGAGTACAGTGTGCAGCTGACATTTCGAGAACAATGGTTGGACGACAGACTACGTTTCGACACATTTTCACCCCCTCCACCAAGTAAGTATTTTTTATTTATAGCTTATAAAGTGTATTGCCACTTGCAAACCCGGGTATTATTATTACAGGCTAAAAATTATAATTCGGAGCTTCAGAAAGTTAGTTAGGTAATATGAAAGGACCACTCACAGAGTTTGTTTAGCCTAGGGTTATGTTACAACTTATCATTTTTAGGAAATGCTGTAGTTTAGTAAGTAGGTATGTATGTTGAGACTCAAAGCTTTCTACTCCCAGACTCCCAATGCACTTAAATGCATTAATATGCCTTGCACCATGCGGAGATGACAAATTGCATAAATATATTCATGCAATTTCTCATCCCGTAGTCACATACACACATGACTAGAATGGCTTTTCAATGTTGCACCCACCAACCCAGTTATCTTTTTACTCATAAATGTAATTCTGTAAATGAAAATGGGCACGAAGGCTTTGCCTGAAAATGAATACAAATTGCTGACTCGTGAAAGTTGATTATAAGTGAGAGGTGCAAAAAGCTCTCAAAACATGCTTTCCTTTTGATCTCTAAAAAAATCTACTTACTATACAGACAGATTATTCGTAAATAAACTATGATTGTTCAAAAATTGTACTTAGTGTTGGCATATAGTTGGTAAAGGTACGCTTTGTTAAACAAGTAAACCATGTATGGATGAGTTGAAACTCAAAATCCAAAATGAAAATCCAAATTTTCTTCAAACTTGAGTGAATTTGCAAGGCCAGTAAATTCAGGGATTAGAGATAGGCTTAAAGGAACGCTTTTCAGGTAGATAATGCTAGCTTAAAGGTATAACAGAAACATGCACGTGTTGGCAGTTAATTGCGTCACAGCGACAAAAACATATTATAGAGTGCCTATAGAAATACTAATGTAAGCCTTTTCCTCCTAAAATCTAATTCTAATTATCATCCTGGATTGTTGAGCAAACAAACATTCGGCAAAGTTATTTAATCACTCTAAATTAGTTTGTAGACTAAATGAAAATGGAAAAATAAGCAAATTGAAAAGGCCTAGCGTAAACAAAACATAAAAAATACTTTTGTAAAATTACTTAATTAATTTTAAATGAAAAATTACAGAGAACTTGGCATACTTAACTCTAACGGATTCAACAAAAGTGTGGATGCCCGACTTGTTTTTCTCAAATGAACGACAAGGACATTTGCACAATATCATCACTCCAAATGTATACATTCGTATCTTTCCAAATGGAGAAGTCCTTTACTCGATTCGGTAAGAAATAATTCTACTATATCTTTCTACGGCGTAACGCTTTGTTACTCAAAATAATTATTTGAATAATAATTTTATATGTTTTTAGTATTTCTTTGACTCTGTCTTGTCCGATGATTCTAAAATTGTTCCCTTTGGACAAACAAGTCTGTACTCTTCGAATGGCCAGTTGTAAGTTTATTGTTAAGTATATTGCTAGGTTGTTTTTCTTGGGAGAAGAATTAATTGATAAATCGAGATCAGAGACTGATGTAAATGGATGCAATGTTTTCTTTCAGACGGATGGACAACAGAAGATGTAATATTCAAATGGAAAAGTCTTGACCCTGTTCAAGTTACTAATGACTTGCATCTACCAAGATTTGCACTAGAACAGTTTACCACAGGTAATGCTACACTTTATATTAACCGATATATAAATATAGAGCCCCATAGTGAGTTCTTAAAAGGATTATATGGTACAAACGCAAAATCTGAGTTTTTACAAACAAGCCGTCCAGTCACCGAAACATGTGAGATGTGACACTTGAAGGTCTATTCAATCATTCATATGTATTTGACAAAGGAATATGACATAAGTAGTTTACATCGTTTCAAATACAGAGTCAAGTTATAAGCATAGTAGAGTTAATTAGTAGTGAATGACTGCATTAATTTAACTTGATTGAATTGGCTTTATGCATCATCATTTTGAAATTTTTACAGATTACTGTGACAGTGTGACCAACACCGGAACATACTCGTGTCTACGAGTTGACCTCTTGTTCAAAAGACAGTTTAGTTACTACTTGCTCCAAATCTACATCCCAGGCTGTATGCTTGTCATCGTATCCTGGGTATCTTTCTGGTTAGACGCAGGTGCAGTTCCTGCCCGAGTCTCTCTTGGCGTCACAACTTTGCTCACAATGGCCACTCAGACATCCGGCATAAATCAAAAACTACCACCAGTATCTTATGCAAAAGCGCTGGATGTATGGACAGGCGTCTGTCTTACATTTGTATTCGGGGCTTTACTTGAATTTGCCCTAGTTAATTATGCATCTAGAAATGATCAACATCGCGCAAATGTCATTAAACAAAGAAAACAATGGGAAGCTGAGCAGGCCGCTGTTATGGAAGCTGCAAGACAAGAAGGAGGTCCTATCAGCAACAGGAATAAAATACCCATCGTGGCCATGGTATGCAAATTGACCATTACGCAATTATTTCAGGGATTTTATGTGTTGTACGATACCTTAGACTTGTGGTTTTCTAAAAATATTGTTTTTTTGTGCTTTTTCACAGGGTCGAATTCAGCACGAACATGAAAACATATGTCCACTCCACCTCGGGAACATTCTTACAGCTGGAACCTGTGCCAAGACATGGTTATCCCGATTTCCATCAAGATCTAAACGAATCGATGTAATCGCCCGGATCGTATTCCCCTTGTTATTTGCATTCTTCAATGTAGCATACTGGTGTGCTTATGTCTTACGAAAAGAAGATCCAGAAAGTCTTATCGAGTAAAGAGTCCAATTTACTAACAAAATTAAAATTCTTTACTCACATGGCCTAAGCAACCTAGTAATTGTCTATGTACTCAGAAATCATATTGTCAATTATGATGGTGGTAGTGGAATTTTTAAATGGAATGTCTGCCGAGTCTCAACTTTTACTAGGAAAATGCATGAGATTTTAATTGTAGCTCTCGAGGTTCGAAGCTGGGACACTGGAAGCCCAGAAGCTGTTGTTAAAGTCGAATAAGACGTTTTGCATGTTGCAGGTCAAATAAGCTATTGACTTTAGAAGATTTATATTTAGAACATTTTTAAATTCAAGGAAAATAGTGGTTGAATTTAAACACAAAATTAGTGGAATAATGGCAGAATTTTGAATCCCGGAAAGACAAAGTCTTTAGTTTAGGACTCTGCATAATAAATAACGAAGTTGTTGAAATTTTGACGGGTTGGTTTTTAACACTGTATTGGTCTTGAGTAGGACGGGTACTTTATTAGAAAGATCATCGACAACTGCCACGCGACTAGTGAAACCGGAAGTTGTGCACTCCCAACCCAGCAATCTTTCAACAAGTCATTAGGTGACTAAAATCGTTAAATAATTTATGGAAGACTCCTTAACACATTTCTCATCTCAAAAAAAGGTCCAAACACTCAAGATTCAAAATAGCTATTAAAATTTTGTCAGTTTTCGAACGTAGCTGTGATGCATGTTTCTCCAAAGAGCAAATAAAATGTTGTATGTGATTTTTAGTGTTTCAAAATAATATTTCAGTCAGGGTATATATGTTATTGTTGCTCTTAAGGAGCTTATAATTTATCCCTTGGGTTTTTTGGGGATTTATACTCTTAAGTAACTGGGTTGTTTACCAGATTTTTATGTATTTCAATTGAAATTATTATTAGTTGTTGAAAATAATAAAATGCAATGTTGAAATGAAACTCTATATTCTTGATCTACTTCTATTATTAATAAGAATTAAACTTCAGTTTTATTCATTCTTTTATTTAAAGTATTGTAAATGCAATTCGAAATGCGATCACAATTCACGACAATGAATCAAGTAAACATTCCAATAGCAAATGATGAAAGAAGCCGTAAAGATGCGGTCCACCCTGGAGATTCAAGACTGTCAGCAGTGCTACTTCCACCCGTCAAATCTTCCTTCCTCTTGCTTCTGGCCGTGACGAGAGGACTATCTTTGGGATGTTCATAAAGAACGAAATGTTTGCCCATGATTTGATGAGGTGTCAAGTGGCAATGAACCAGCCAAAGACCAGGATTATCAGCAATGAATCTTACAGCAGTCCACCCACCTAGTTGAAAACCAATTCTTTGCATTAATGTGTAAAATTGACATTGGCAAGACATTTCAATAAAGTCAACAAATAAATCAATTACATGCTGCCCCACTGGTTGTATTTTCAATCCTTTGACTAGGGAATAAAGTGACAACATCTCTAAAGAGAAATCCTGTGGAAGAATTTGAATTAGCGATTGCGTCATCAATGGCTTTTGCATCTACTACAGGGTCGAAAGAGTCTGGTCCTTGGCCAACGACGTAGAATGTATGGCCGTGGGTGTGCCATGGGTGCTGTTCGCATTCTCCTTCGTCACTCATCCGGTTTTCAAAAACTATCTGAACTCTTTCTCCAACAAATATTTCGTAGACTCCGTATTCCTTGTTTTCCAAGATGTCTCTTCCTGCCTCGAGCTCATGGAGTAAGGTTGGTCCGACTGTTGAGTTTCTATGTATGATACCGTTCATGTCGAACTTTGTCTGGCCACTGTAAATGAAATTATATATTTTTTAACTATCACATTCGATTAAATATTAATTTTTACAAAAAATATGTTGGATTATTCAAACAAATAAAGTATGCATTACCTTGGAACTGTTTTCTGAAACGATGTAATAACAAACTGTCGATCCACACCATCAGGAACAGGATATAACACAGGTTGAATAACACTAGTCGAAGGAACTAATTTATCCAATACCCACTGATTAAGTTCCAGCTCCTCAGATTCTCCTTCATAAACTGCATTAATCATCTCCAACGGATCAGGTGCCCCCTCATAATGAAGAATAGCTCTTCCATTTCTCGGTCCAGGTCCAGGATACATTTCACTAACAATCCAATAATTCCCCACGGGTTGATTCATCGTAATGAGAATACTATATCTTTGAGCTGAGTTCAAGTGCAATGTATCAGTCTCCACAGGATTATTTAATACTCCATCCACTTCTATTACTTGGAAAGAAGGATGACCTTCAATATGAAACGCTAACATAGAATCCATTCCCAGTCCCACTACCCGAAACCGATAGGTTTGTCCTTGTTTTACAGTAATTATGTCATACCCTGTGGAATTTATGTTTTGCTTTGGTGATGCCTCAATCTCCGAAGTATTGCTTGTTTGTTTCTCCCATTCACCATACGAGTGTCCATTAATAAGAATGCTACTAGTATCAGGAACATCTTCAAAAGGAACTCCCACAAGACCATCTTCAATACTCTGAAGAGGTACATGCCAACACTGAGAAATCAATAAGATCCTTTCTTCATCATAAGCGTAGACGGTATTCTCAAGGAGATCTTCAGGGTCACGGATAATTAACGCTCCTAAGGTCCACACGAGATCTAGACCAGTATGAGCGTGGTACATAAAAGTACCACTTTGATTCCCTATATGGATTGTATAAGTGTAAGATTCACCAGGTGCAATAGGGTCTTGGGTGACAAACGGTACCCCATCCGAGGCAACAGTGCCTTTCTGTAGGATGCCATGTAAATGAAGGGCAAATGGCTTTGTTCCATTATTCACTAGTTGGATGATGAGAGTGTCATTTGGATTTACGTAGATAGGTGGACCAGGAAACTGATCATTTATAAGGAGTCCAGTTTGTTCAAAATTGTCTGGAGAGACTTGGCCAGAAGAAATAACTAAAGTTTCTTGAACAGTTGCTCCATTGACATTAACTTTTTCCAAGTTGAACACTGTTAACAATACAGAGAAGGATAAATGATAGAGTAACATTTTGGACTTTTATTTAATGAGGGTTAAAATAAAGACTGGGCCAACAATTGTCTCAATGTTAAATAAATTAATGTAGTAATTTAGGAGTAATGTGTTTAAATGGCTGGAAGTACGTGAGCGACATTGATGCGAGTCAATCTGTGTTTACTCAATTTGTTTAACATTACGTCTAATATTAAATTCAATTAAATAACCATTAATTATTTGTACACAAGAATAGAAAGATAAAACTTTGGAGGACATATGGTGTCCAAATCTGCAAATTATCTATGAAAGTCAACAGTCGAAGTCAAGATAACGATTTTATGAGAGTGAGAAAATGTTAAATGCACTTTTATCTAAATGGAACAAAAACTGCCTGATCATTCATCTACAAACCATTTAGATGCAAACATCAGCAGGTTTTTCGTGGAATTTATTAACTTGTGACTTGCATCTTAATTCTTGGATATTAAATAGAAAATGTATTTAACTTACCGCTAAACAAATAAATTGCATAAAAAGTCGATATAATTTCTAGTTGTAAGATATCGTTGATGTCAATGACTTAATGTGTTTACAAACCCAAGGGAACTGATGCTTCAGCTATTCAGCCTCGCGAAAGAGATGTAGGATTTAATGTTTGACGGAGCAATTTATAAGGAAAAGTTCCCAATTTTTTAACTTCATTAAATTTTTAACTTAATAGTGAATTTGTAAAATAGTATTTTAAAATTTAATAGTATTATGTGATGTAAATATAATATTAAACTAGGAAATTTTCAAACTATTGAATAGTTTATTGGATTAATCGTATTTTAAAATTTTAGCCGGAACAACCATTAAAAAATTGGGAAAAAAGTTTGTATAAGGAAGGAATAAGAATATAAGCCTAGTTTGCTTAATTACCTATAGATAAATTCACATGAGGAGTTATTAGTGGGTGCGGGTGGTTAATGTTTCATACACCTTATGAACCATGGGGACTATTTAGGGGGCTTATTCTTCTGGGTTTTAATGAGGTAAATACAGTCAATTAATATGGTTTTAGTGGTAATAATAAATTGAGAAGTACTAAACATTATGTAATTTAATCCTTTTACATCGGGTTGTATCGGATGATTTAAAAATGTTTTTACAGAACTAATAATAATATACAGACATAAAAATCATGAATTTATTTTTAGCAATACCACACTCGGACTCCCTTACTGCTTTACACTTTTTGTCATATCTCGTCTTCCTTTAATATGAACTGTAGTATTCAATGATAAATGTAATGTAATGCATGACCTCTAAAATATGCCTATTCATCTTGTGGGGGAATAAGAAGAATAGGCACATTTTAGAGGTCGTGTGGTGTCTTTTGTGCGAAACGTTAGAATGTTGGCCTTTCCAAACCAAATTTATTCACAAAAGCAATATCATTTTATTGTCAGAGAGCATAATTTGAACAATGGTCAAATTGGTTTCCGGCTAGAGATAGAAATATAAGTGCTGTGAAAGTTAATGTCACTTCAATGTTTGTCCATAGATAATTGTGGAATACATTAATAACCGTACAATTCTAGCACTTGTAACAATTTGTTCACAACCGATGTAGAGAAAAATCCTGACATGTAGACGAATTTTCCGAATGTTTCATTTGTATTTGGACCGCTGTGTAGCCATTTGTTTGATCTTTGGAAGGTTTGCATAAAACATTTTTTGGGCCACTCGCACTCCGTTAATCTCATTTTTAGGGAAAACACTACAGGATTTATGAACAAGCAAGAATCTTTAAATCTCATCAGTAGTTTTACGTAGGTATCTTTAATATTATTCTGTTTGAACTAGATTTCTTGATGACGGAGGTGTGTTGTTCTCACAAGAGACACACACCTCTTGTATTGACCTTCGTTATTGTATGCTTTCTTAGTCGAGGTAAAATATTTTACCTCAAGCTTGGAAACTTCTATTTTTATTAAGTGTAACTATGCGCTTTGGTGAGAAGAAAGTTGAATTGAGCCAAATGGCAGAATCTATAAATCAATTTGAACAAATGAACAAATTTGACATGATAAAATAATGGCAAATATGCGAACTTGTTATTGACAGTGTTTACTTTTGCCACAAGCATAAAGGCAATGGGATTTGATGTGGTGGTAAGAGGTAAATTGCTCGTACTTCATTACTAAAATAACTTTGCTGAATACTAAATCTATGAGAAAATTACAACCTGCCTAAACGCAGTGATAAAAGAGAAAAGTAAAATTCTTAACGGTTTTACGATTTAAGTGTCACTTTGCTACAATCTGTATTGTAAGACTGACATTGATTGGCCTTGGTATAGAAATTAAGAGTTAAGTGAAAACTAACAATAATGAAGATTACTTTCAGTTAGGGCGGACCCGGGGTTTCTTATTAGGAAGTCTGAGTCTGGATAAAACTAAAATCCAGACTCACACTGGTCACAGCAAAGCATATTAATTTTAAAGTTTCGGCTAAACGTTAAACTTACTGAGTTTTTGATAAATGCAAATTAAATTATAGGATCTGAAAAGGAAAATGATTTTTTATGAGTTTTTTTTTACCTAAAACGACTGCTATTCATTGAATTGTGATTGACAATAAAGGAACACGTTCTCTGATGTATTATTTGCTTTCTTGTTCACAAAATCCAAAACAACATGTCAAACTATAAAAGCCAAATTGCTAATAATTGTTGTGAACTTCTCAAATAATTTTATACTGGACACCAGCAACCTAAGCTGTCTTGCCTAAAATCAGTTATCAGTATGGTTTAGTCCTTGATAAAAATAACACCTGTCTTGACTTTATCTTATAATTCAATAAAGTGTCATTGTGAGAATGATTAAATTTAAGTTAGTATGTGTAGTTTTTACATTCTACGGAACAGTAAATATTAAAACTGTGAAACCAGCAATAATAGAAGACTCTAATTTAGATTGTACAATTTCTCTTGAAGAAACTATCAATGTGTTTTCCAAAGCAAATTCGACGTTTAATTTGTTTCAAAAAAATGTGGAGTTTATTATTGGAACTGATTATAAACCAATTAACAACCAAGGTACGGAGTCTATTTTGAAATACTTAAGGTCTTCAACAGTGGGAATCTAACGTTTTAATATTTTTACGATTTACTGATATTTTACAGCATTTCTAATTGGAACAAAGTCACATTTCCTTGTGTCATTTTTGGGAAACATTAGTCAAGTGCTTGAC
>JAQGAA010003835.1:0-10299 GCA_034696425.1 Isotoma viridis
TATTCCCCTCGATTCGACAGTAACATAACGCTTCAAATGATTAATTTATTATTCATTCATTTATGTACTACTTTCAGATGGCTAGCTTGGTGTCGGTCACAAAAACTGGTGAAATGTGTAGAATCTGAAGTTCCTGAAGGGATTCTTCCAAAATCTTGCAAAGGAGTATTAATAGATGTAAAAATTTGCGCGAAGGGCCCTGATGACAAAGTTTACAGTGCAAATAAAGAACTTAGAGATAAGGTATGCATCTTATTGTTAGTTGCAAATAATTTTGTATACGTGATTCAACTTCCTTTAGATGAAACCAGATTCGCTATTAAATTTAAGAATTTTTAGATTGCCAGAGGAAATTGTGTTTTAGAATTGAGCCATAAAGCCAAAAATGGGACCACATCAGGTACTAAATATTTCTTTTTAGTTTTTGCCCTGAAGAAATTTTCGGGTGGGATGGGTGATGAGGATGACTGCCCTACGGATCAAAATTCATGGCAGAACTACTTCATCAAGGTACAATTTGTAATAATAATCACAGAGATACGTCACAAAATGACATGAAAAAATTATTCTAAAGCCGTTAGCAAGTGCAAGACGAATAATTTGCACACGGAAAGCAAATGGTGAAGCAGCCCATATAAGTTCACGGAAGTTCTTTAAGCAGAATTACTTTTGTGTTGGGTCAAAAAACGTACACATGTTGGTAAAAGATAAAGGTACGGTATATCTGCCTCCGACATTTTTTATGGCAATTACAATTTTGATAATTAAAATCTATAATTTCAGATGATATCCAAAAGTATACAGATAGTAGATACTTGGTTGCAAGAAATGTTGCAGAAACGTTTTTTAATCAAGTAATGGATAGTACTGATATCGACGAAGAAAAACGGATTAAACTAGTAGAGCACATGCAAAAAGAAAAATGTACTGTAGTATGCGAAATTCTTCAGCCTAATTATCAACACGTGGAGAACTTGAGTCATTTACAAAGTCCTGAATTACAGTAGCAGAAAAATAAATTTCAGCAAATTTTCAAACATGGAAATTTAAATATTTTGGGCATTAGGAATCATGACTTTTTAATGTGTCTAGGTTTATTTGCTGGACCTCGTACAAGTCTCTTGGAGAGTGTGATAACCTGTGTATTTTAGCACCAAATATAGCTTTAGATCAAGCCAGTAATTTAGGTTTAAAGTCTGTAGACTATGAAATAATTGACGCATCAAATGCTGAGGATTACATGGCCAAAGTATGTCAATTCACATTAGTTTTACCTAAACAAAATAGTTTGTATCTTTTATGCGACTGTGAATATTTAGGTTCGTTCTGAATTTGGGTATGAAGGACGCGTTATGTATTTCCTTGATTCTGATGATAAAGTTATAGGAGTTTTGAAGAAAAAAACTGCCTGGTATATAATTCTTCGAGCTATTCGGGAAAAAACGTGCAATTTTTGTGCTCGAGGGAGGTCTTATACTCCAACAGAAAGAAGTTCGAAAATATCAAAGCGTATTAAAGAAATTCAAACATGGATAGGCTTTTCTGATTCGTACAGAAACAGTTGGACGGTGAGTTTACTTGTTTCTTTGATTTCAAGACATGAAAATTACTTTTCTTACGAAGAAATCAACGTTGCATTTCATAGGAACTTGGAGTTGCCTTTGGGGAATGGATTGTTCAATCTTCAAAAAAAGCAGTCACCTCTAGTGTAGCCGTTCGAGCACAATTCCCTATACTATGGCAAAATTTTTTGGATAGTGATGATAAACGTAAGGCAGTTTACTTACAATTGGAAACAAACTACAATTAGTAAAGATGTATTGAAGATTTATGATTATCGGATCAAGTTGTGTGAGGTAACTTTTTTTGTTATTTGAGTCAACAAAAATAATTTTATTATGCTGTACACTTATCCAAACCCAAAAACTAATAAATTATTAGTTACGAATAAAATTTTGGTTACTTATTTTACCAAACAGAATCTACGTTTTTATCTGAAATTTAGTCTTGTACACGGTACTTTTGTTCCTTCAATCTTCTAGGTTGTCAAAGACGTTGAGTTAAAAATTTATTTTGGAACATTGCATAAAAATGCCATCATTAAGTCGTTTGTAAAAAACGTATACAGTGACTTACATAGTACTTGCCAGTTTTACAAAAGGTTAGATTTAAGATATCTTAAAGTTTACCATGTTTAAGTATCTGTTGAACAGATCAGATTGTCTATGATTCATCTTTTCAACTTATCATCTTATTGTCTATGACTAATACCTAAATCAAAAAATGTCTGTATTTTTTTCAATTCAACATCCACCCTCATAAATCAACCTCCTCATGGTAAACCGTGTGCATCAATAACGCAGCTTTGAAAAATCAAACCCCATGCACTAAATTGCATACCAGGCACCAGGCTTGCATCTCGTGTATATGATGAGTTAATCTTTAGGGCTTCGAAAAATAACGTAAAATGTAAATGAAAAGTTAGAAATTTCATCGACTGAGAAAAGTTTCAAAACTTTTAATTTTTGGTGCAAGAATAAAGTTGGAATAGAACATTTTATGGCTGAAATTTCTGTGCATTTAAATTAATTTTTACTAAATGTAAAACAACAGTAACAACACTTTAAATAGATTAAGGAATAATTAAAATAGTCAGATATTAAATTGGACCTCGATTACAAATTATTAAGAATAAATCTACATTTATATGCATGTCATTAAAATAATAAAACTGATAGAAGTAATAGGGTTAAAAATTGTGTATTTATTTCTGCTGCAAAAAAAAACCTTTATAAGTTGTTCTTGTATTATTTTAAATCGTGTAAGGTCTTGAGTGACACATTCGTTCGACATTTTCTCTTGACACCAAGTACAATAGTGATCGAGGGACTGGGAAATTGACGTATAACCTAATTAAACCTAATTAAAGCATTTAATAGGAATGTCGTTTAAAAGTACAGCAACAAATATTTTGCATTAGTTTGCATTGCACCTGTTACACAATAGCCTACTAATAGGTACTTGTTAAACTTTCAAAAGTGCAAATTACACTACATATTGGGAATACTATGGAACGACTTTTTATTAATATAGGTAATTATGCATAATTAAATTTTAATTTATAACGAATGCGAAAAACGTTATGCTAGTTTTTTTTATTAATTTTAATTAGTATATATCTAGAATATTATTGTAAATGCATCCTTCATAAACAATTTGTTTAGATTCAGAATCAGAACTAGTGTTTTTTATTGCATTAATTGTTTCCACCTGTAATTTCGGAAGTTGAAGGTCGCTCTCATCATGTAGTTCCTTCTCTATGTCCGTTTAAAAGAAAAAGGGATTTACTTTAACTAAACTACATGAAACTTAAAAAGCATGTCGAGGATGCATAAGAGATAGTAAGGTCTTGCTAGTCTGCAACACTTTTAAAAGCACAAAAACTATTAAAAAGCTATGAGAAAAAAGCTGATAGTGTTCAGGGAGAACTCGATTAAATGTATAACGAATGCAAGGGTACTTGCAACTAAAAAATAAGCAGGTGTAATAAAAAGAAATACCCACGGCAATGAATAAAAACAAAAGCAACCCGTCAATAATTACATAATAAATTTAGCAGATAGATATTATGATGCGGATGTAAAGCAAGCTTGAAGAAGGTGTTATTAGTCTCTTAGCTGGGATTAGGAGTAGGGTCACATTTTCACCATGAAATAAGCTCGACCTCAAAGGTATACAATAACAATTTGATACAAATTTAAAAATGTACATGAACATTTAATTCTTCTACAACTGTGCCTATATATTTAATTATAACACATAGAAGACTGACTTAGAATTAATGAGATTTAACAATTAGTAAAAATATTCATTTTAAACTACGAAATGCTCTCTTTTTTCTTGGGTTTTGTATGCTACTTGCATACCTAACAGGTCATGTACACCTTGCAACAATACAAGTACAAAAAAGAGTATTAAGCGTGTTTCAGTTTTATATTTGATGCAACAATGCACGATGCTTAATGAAATCTGAAATGAAGTTTTACACACGTTTATATATCAAAAAAATCTACATAAGGAAGAAATACAACTGAGGTTTCCCTTTCCCTATTCTCCAAACAATGTAAGAATCTAAATAAGTCCAAGCTTACTGAAAGATAATATTGAAATCGTCTGCAAGCTGCAACTGAAAATTGCAGAGGGTATAAAAACTAATTTAATTTCTGTTTGAGTATGTCAGTTGTTACTACAAACTTGAAGTGAGATTTACTTAATTACCTTATCGTTTCTTATTCATTCAAGTAAAAAGTAAAAACGGTTCATAGAAACATGTACAAATCAACCTTTTTCACACTTCTGTCTGCCATTTTGGCTACATCATTTGCCCAGTATTATGGAGGGGGTGGTGGGGGTGGTTTCGGGCATGGCCATGCATATGGAGTTGGTTATGGTTATGTCAGCGCTGGTTATGGTCATGGTGGACACCATCATCATCAACCTCAATTTGGAATTGCCAAAGTTCAAGTCCAGCAAAATCCTCATCATTATGAGTATTCTGTTCAAGAAAGTGGACCTTATTACCATAAGCAAGTTCATCAAGCCGCAGTTACCAGACATCATCACGTACCTGCTGTCGCTGTCGCTGCTGTCCCATTAGCAGCTTATGGGGGCCATGGACATGGTGGGGGCCATTATGGAGGACTTGGTTACGCTGGTGGAGTTGGATTAGGTCACGGTGTTGGATACGGTGGAGCATATTAAATAAGAAATGCCATAAACAAAATAATATATGACTAACATTAAAGAAGCCAAAACTACAAATTAATATATACACACATTTTACAAAGGCCATTATTAATAATTTTAAAATATTATCATGTTTGAACAAATTTTTCCTGTTTTAAATAGAATATTTTATTCTTTAATAAAATTATTTAATTATTATTTTTCATAAAAATTCAATGTTTATTAAAGCAAGCATTCATTATTTAAAGATTCATATTGTATAAAAGCTCCTTTGTTGCATGAAATTTCAAAGAATCAAAAGTAATTGACCAAAATGTAGACATTGCGAGGCGATAACCAAATGCAAAGTTATCAGATTCATTAAAAGCTATTCAATTTGTCAATTTAATTAAACATGTATTGCGTATGTATCATTGATAGGAAGTGCTGATAATAAATTTACTTAATTCTAGAACTAATCAATAATAACAACAGAAATCCTATTATTTTAATTACTATTTGTTTCCCTTTGAGTCACTTTTTTTAATTTTAAGCCATCCCTTTGCGAATACATTATTTCATTCAAAATCAATAATCCGTTTCATTTCTCTTAAATTTTTTTTTTCAATAATTAGTCAAATCAATTAAATACCTGCAATCTGCACCCAGTGCACCCATCGGAAATTGCTTTTTCCAAGTAAAACATTTATAAAATATAAGTTTAGAGAATACTTCTTTCTTTTAAAAAGATTTCAATCCAGAAAACTTGACCAAATAGTATGCAGGACAGGATATGGCTCAGCCAAAATAAAAAATAAAAACTCTGGGGGACTTAAATTGAAAAATACGTTCCTTTATGAAAATATAAATAAAAACCATTGATATTTTCATTAGGGAAGGCAGCGGCAAGCAAAAATCTGTCAAACCCTCCCTACATATTCTCATAGCAGTAAAAGTAGTTCAGAATTGTGAATTGATTGTGAAATTCTATTTCTAAAAGGGATTAATCTAGTCTAGTTTCTTAATTGACTTTTTTAAGGTTTTTATATTTTTTGTTTTATAAATACAATTCCATTGCTACTACCGATTTCACAGAGATTTAAGGTATATCGTGTTATTTACTTACTTACTATAAACTTAACTTAGATAGGCAGCTCACAGCTCAGCTGGGATTGGGAAAATAGGATAAATGGGACATTGGGACATATAGGAAGGAAGGGAAGTTAGTGTGTAGTGTTGAAGCAAATCGAAAGATTTTGGAGGTCAAAGGGTCAAATCACGAGCAAGGTCAGGCCTACAGGCCAGTTAACTACATCCACTTTAAACTTAACAGACACAAGCATTACATACTAGAGGTCAATTGTTCATTTATAAATGTACCTACCTAACTACTGCCAACACTGCCAAGTTCATTGTGCACTGAGCGCTGACGCTGAGCTACTGACTGGACTGGAATCTGCTAATCTGGAATCTCTAAGTGTTCAAAGCCATTAAAAATATGAGTAATCTAAATTCAACCAGCAAGCTCACAGAATTTCCAGCCTTAGAAGCAGATGAAAAGAATGATGGGCTCAAGTTCTCATTTTCAAAGTTTATGTTCTGGAGGAAAGCTGGTATGAGTAGTCAGTTTTATCTAATTAGAGATTATATATTACCTTAGATATTTTTGTGGCCGTATAATTTGTTTTATTCATTGATTATTTTTCAGACGAAACACCTCCCATTGGAGGAACAGCGAGTTCAGGCCCTTCATCAGCTCCGGTTCCTGTCTTAAGTTCAGATGGGATTCTTCCGGATATTGATGGAAATGTGTCTACCCTTAATCATGCTATTTCTAATGCAGATTTACAGCCTCCGTCTAGAAAAGTATCGGTAACGATGCCACCATACCGATCTGAGTCGAATATATCCAACCCATCGCCTGAAACTTTGGATGGTACCGTTTCTCCTTTCGCTTTCGAAGCTAGGACTTTACCGAATGTTTTGCGTCGAATTAGTAATCTGATAGCGATGGGCACAAATGTATGCAACTACTTGGATTTAATGTTTTAAAGCATCATTTTATTTACAAGATATGTTCTTATTTATATATTGTTATTTACAACAATCAGGCGGACCTAAAGAAGTACTGGATGCCAGATTCTGTTAGCAAGGAATGCTATGAATGTGCCGAACGGTTTACTACATTCCGAAGGAAACATCATTGCCGTATATGTGGACAGATTTTCTGCTCCCGTTGTTGTAATTACCAAGAAATTCCAGGAAAAGTTTTAGGATATTCAGGTTTGTCAAAAATTTTTGTAGTATAGTATAATTTTATTTAGTTACTGTAAGGTTTGCCACGATAATAATAAAGTTAACCCTATTCTTAGGAGATTTAAGGATGTGCGTATACTGCTGCAAAATTGTCCTTTCGTATTTGCGTTCATCCGACATCAATTCAGACCTTGCGGATGATTTAAAAGTGGTTCAAGAAGACCTTCAAAATCGATTTGGATCCATCACACCTGATTTTGCGCAAATCGGTAGTAGCAGTAGTGGTCACTTTTCAAATTCTATTTCTGACCATTCCGGTGTATATAGATCTCTTCCTCGACGGAAAGCGTCCGTTGGCTATCAGGAAGAACGCTTTGCAGCATCCAAAGATATTTCATATGACTCGTATACCTCTACCGCTGATGACAAGCCAAAAATAGTCTGGGACTGGGTATCATTAAAATCGATGTGGGAAGAGATGCTTAACCCGGTTACTGGAATTGATTGGGTAACTCATCGATCCTCTGGCAAATATTGTCATTCGTGTGTGGTTGGAAGCGAATTAGTGGACTGGCTACTAGCACAGAGAAAGATAACTTGGAGAGGACAAGGAGTTCAAATTGGACAATTACTCATAGATGCAAATTTACTAGAGTGCGTTTCTCAAGCGGAACAAGTTTTCGTAGATGCGTACGCGTTGTACAAACCTGTTCAAGTGCCTTTAGCAATCGTACAAGAAACGTCAGAACCAAACAGCACTCGTAGCAGTGCTGACCTCGGAGATGCTAGAGACTGGGGACAGGACCCATTGTGGGTAAAGCAAATTAAAAATCCGAATAAAATTGATGAAGAGTCCGAAACCAGCGAAACAGACAAAAGTGGCCCTGAAAAATCTTTTGATGACCCTGAAACTACATCCAAATCTCGTCTTCCATCGTCAGCTTCTCTTTATTCTTTAGATTTAAACTTCAGTGACAGTACCGTGACACTTTCAAAGCCCAAAGAAAAAGATTCAATGCTGGATCCTTATACAAACCAAGGACGAAGTGTTTCACCTACACCATCTCATAAAACCACACCAAGGCACCACAAAAAACATTTGAATTCAAGCACAACCACAGAAACAATGACGGACGAATTCCTTCAGAAAACTTTGCAGTCTCAGAAGGAGAGAGGGAAGGAAATGGTTGCTCCGACAGGTTGGCATAATCCCCAACAACTAACAAGCGACAGTGAACTCAGAGCATTCCAACAATTATGCAATTATTATGTGGAACATGAAAATAATTTACTATCTCAGCTATTAGAAAACTTGAATTTATCACCCAGTTGGGCTGATATAATTTTACCTATTGTGCATAAAGTAACGGAAATTGTGAGGCCAGATGTTAGGCACGCGGACGACGAAATGGATATTCGTCAGTACATTCAGTTCAAAAAGCTTCCTGGTGGAAGTCAGAACGATTGCAGAATCGTAAATGGAGTTGTATGCACAAAAAATGTAGTTTACCGAAATATGCGAAACAAACTGAAAGATCCTAAAATTCTGCTTATTGGATCATCAATAGATTACCAAAGATTTGAAGATCGTTTTCTGTCATTAGAACCGTTAGTAATGCAAGAACACGATTATCTTAAAAATACTGTTGCAAGAATCGCAGCTATGAAACCAGATCTAGTCATAGTGGAGAAAACTGTTTCTCGTCTGGCTCAAGAATTCATGCTGGACAGTGGGATAACCCTAGTCATTAATGTCAAACCGTCTGTTATGGAAAGAATTGGACGTTTGACACAAGGAATCATTTGGGAATCTGCAGATACTCATTTGGGAAGACCACAACTGGGCCTCTGTCATAATTTCTACCTTGAAACATTCCATTTGCCAGGAGACATGAGTAAAACTTTGATGTTTTTTGATGGATGTGCTATGCACTTGGGTGTAAGTGAAAATTGTTTAAACCTTTGATATTTTTTAATTTTGATCGTAATAATAATTAAATGATTGGTAATTTTCTAGTGTACTGTTTTACTCCGTGGCGGCTCTACCAGTGAGCTGAAGAAAGTGAAGAAGATTATATCCCTAATGACGTTTGTAGCATACAACTGGAGGCTTGAACGATCTTTTCATATCGATTCATTTTCGATGCCACCAGAACCTAAAACTGAAGAACTCGGTACTAGTGCAATCGCTGTAAAAGTTGACACACCCGGAAGTGATGAGTTTGTGGATGCAAGGGAAAATTTGACGAGTCCAGAAACTGAATCTAACCAGAATATACTTGCCTTACAATCTAGCCCATTGGAAGTAAAGGAACAAGAACAGCAAACAAACCCTGCAAAAATAACTTTCCAAACTTGCCTTAATGACGTAATTTTGTCAGCGTCACCGTTTATTAAGTATCCCCTTCCTTACTTGGAGACAGAAAATGGGAAGATGTGTGAACTTAGAAAATTTTTCTCGGATGCCGTATTTTGGTCGACCCGGTTACTTCGTTCGAATATCTTGGCCTCGTTACCTTCAATTCAAGAATTTGAAAATAATCAATTGAATACATTTTATCATAACTCATTTCTTATAAACAGTAAGCTTGTGGCTGATAAGCCCAACATTATGTGGGAAACATCTCACCCATTTACTACAGTAAAACTTACATCCGCTATTGGATCGGACGACGTTCAAGGCTTGATTGCTGATTTTCGACGAAAGGGAACTCGCCTGAAGTTCCTACCTCCAAATCAGCCAGGAGATCGTATCAGAAGTAACGCTTCTAGTTGGAATACATTAGACAATGACAGAATCAAATCAGAAGATCCAGAGGGACAAATTGATGCCTTAGATCCATTCAAGCATCAACGGCTTTCGCTGTCTTTCTGTAGTTATTCACCATTGTCATCAAATATTCCATACTTTTGTGTAAATCCTTGGTAAACTTTTACCCAATTGATTTACATTTTCTTTTACTTAACATGTGAGTAGAGTGTAGACTAATGGTAAGTTCTAACTCATTTTCTTAGGGTGGTAAATATGGACATGTATGGAAGAAATGACATCTCTCTTGGGATGTTTTTGGAACGCTACTGCTTTCGAAAGACGTATGTCTGTCCTGCTCATCAATGTGACACACCCATGTTAAACCATATACGAAAGTTTGTTCATTACAATGGTTGCGTTGAAGTAATATTACGTGAAATTCAAAGTCCAACCCCTGTTCTTGGTTCAGGTGAAACTATACTGATGTGGAATTGGTGTTCTAGCTGCAGAACTGTAAGTAACTCAAATACCATATGCAGTGGTAATTCAGTGAGATGTGCTTGACG